>JANTQB010000190.1:0-22414 GCA_032988175.1 Myotisia sp. PD_48
TATTCTTTGTTCATTTATTACTTTTTTATTAATTTATATCGATAAAAAAAAAAAAAAAAAAAAAAAAATTTTTTTTTTTTTTTTTTTTTTTTTTGATAAGGACATCTTAATGGTATAACCATATGCTATTTGCTCTGTAAATTCCCCAACTAAAACTGAAGGACACCCGCGACTGACTAATACAACCATTCGCCCTTTATCGGAAACAAATCTAACACAATCACTTCAACTTGATGTAATTGCTCAAAATACAGAATTTTCCGCCTCATCACATGAACAGGCAAGGTGGCCGAGCGGTTAAGGCGGTAGGTTAAGGTCCTACTCTCAGCAATGGGGCGCAGGTTCGAATCCTGCCCTTGTCATAAATTTTTGTTGATGACTCCTGCTCCATTTCTTCGATGGAGCTGGAGCTTGAATTTTTTTTATTTGATAGAATGTGTGGGAAAAAGCCAAGGAGACAAAGGTGGGCTAGGGTTAGGGAACACCAGACCTACTTACCATTCAAGAACGCGAACACCAGCATGCATCTCATTCATATATCTCTACCGGTTTATTTCTCTACCTATCACTATATTGAATCTCTTCCACCTCAAATTTATTTTATGTGCTGGTCCTGCTTTGGTAAGTCAAGACGAGCAGTGCATGCATGTGGCCCGTGCACGCATCTTGTTTTTAAGGTTTGCAAAAATGACCATAAAAAGACGAAGGAAAAAAAAAAAGAAAAGAAACCATGTGGATGACCACTAGGCCCAACTCGGTAGTGACTAAGCCGCGCTATTTCAGAATCCCGCCAGGCATTCTAGGTCCATCCTCCATCTCGAGACCCAACGAGCCTAACCGACAAGCATCTCTCACCCAGGGGGGGCAATTTGCAGCTGAACTCTGAACTCTGACCTCTGACCTATGACAATCTCCGCAATCGGGGACCAATCCTTGTGGCTCCTTGTGGCCTCCGCTTTGGGCTGTATATATACATCCAGATGGAGTCCGATGGCGAGAGCTGGCTCCGTACTAAGTACAGTGTTAGGCGCATAGTTTGCCATGCTCTCATCTCTTAGTACCAAAGAGGATGGTGGGCGGGTGAATGTCCACATATCCACCCCTCCTCCACTCTCCCAAGCAACGTATGCAGGTAAAAGCCGGAGTAATTACGGAGTATAAAAATGAAGTCGCTTGTTAACTAACTACCTAGGTAACTATCTAGGTAGCTAACTAACCATACGTAAGTAAGCTAGCTGGTAACCCTCGCAGGTACATTCGCATTGCTGTACTCCGTATATACCACGTATATAAATGAAAAGTGTTATATTTCAGCAAAATCTTGCGAGCGGGCAGATAGGTGATACATCCCTGCCCTTATTGTTGGAAACGTATATTTTATTAACTTAGTATGCACAAAATTTGCGGTTCTTATTTTTGCATTTCTGCTTGGCGGCCGCAAGCCCGTTCGTCTGCTTTCTTGTGTACAACTCTCCATTCGGAGCACTCCATAAATATATTATTATAACTTAGCCAACCTCGCAGCCTTCTCCAGGGGGCGCCGGTTTCTCTCCATCTCTTTTTATCCTCCATTCCCTGCCTTCTCTTGTACCTTGTCGCCAAACCATCGCCCTTCATAGCCTTCTATATTTTTTTTTGTCTGGGGGGCTTACTCGCATTCTTTTTCCTACCCTATGTAAGTCAAATTTTTTTTATTATTTATTTTTATTTATTTTTTTCCGTTTTCCCGTCTTCCAGTGTTGAAGCACTCAATAAACTGTCATTGCAGCAAAGAGGGAGAGCCAACAAAGTCAAAATCGCAAGTAATAATTTAAAAAAAGAAAGAAAGGAAAAAAAGAAGTCCCAGTCCAAGAAAAAAAAACCCCCAAAATCCACTAAACTTTACCTACTAGAAGGTTTCCGTGTTCTCTCATAACTTTCTTTTTTTCTTCTTCCTTTTCCTCCCCTTCCCGTTCCCGTTCTTGTTCTTTTTGACCATCATCGTTACTCTGTGACCCTGACACTGTCATCGTTCAATATTTTCCATCCCCAGCAGACATCCCGAGTTGGCCTGGCTGCTATCTCGTCTGACGCCGTACAATATCCAGAAGAAGACCTTTTGACAGCTAGACCAGATTAATTGGGTCTTGCTGACTGTAGCAACGTGATCGCGCTTGTCCAAGAACCAACCAACCCCAAACCACCGACTTCGTCGCCCAACGAAGCATTGGAAGTAGTCTCTTTCTTCCTCCAGTGCCAAGCAGCTGCTTGAGGTGCGTTAGTAGCTGTTCCTTGTGTTCTCCTTTGTTACTACTGTTTTGGTGTTTTTATTTCCTGTTTTGTTCTGTTTTGTTGCGCCGTTTCACCGCCCGCTCCATCCCAGCCTCATATAACCCGCTCACATGCCATGTTGGTGTCTGTGCTCGCTCCAACCTCAACCACAACAACGAAAAGGACCAATTCCAACTTCCTCATCCTTTCTTCTTCCTCTGCTGAGCTCCTATCCGATGCTTTGCGCCAATGTCCCTTTCAAAGCTTTACCGTCCCATTCGGTTTTAATTACCCTCGTGCTAACTCCACCACTCGCTTCCAGACTGTTGCTCTAATTTCGCCTTTTATTTTTAATTCTTTTCACCCACCCGAATCGCGCGCCAACGTCCTCTTGCCCCCCTTCCCCCCCTCCCCCTTCTTGCTTGCAACTTCCGACACAGAACCTTAAGCCTCGAAGAAATATTTGCCGGGATGTATCGACCGATGCCTGGCGGTGCGGCTGCAAACCCGCGTTTGACGGAACTCTTCGACCAATTGCGCCAGGAGTTCGACAGCCAATCGCGCAGTACTGGCGAATTCGAGCATCAATGTAGGTTTGGTCTCTTCATTACTCATTGCACCCCATCGGTGCGATGCTGCTCTGCTATTCTCCTGCATGCAACAGTATAAAACCTGGATTCGGGCATTTTCTGACAACTCATCGCAGTAACTGGTCAAATCCAGGAGATGGAAATGATTCGACAGAAAGTTTTTCAGTTAGAACAAACACAGTTGAAAATGAAGCAAGAGTAGGTTTTCCACAGTCAACCAAACTTTACCCTTCTATCGCCAATTTAACATTATCTAATATCATGTTCAATACTACAGTTACGAAGCTGAAATCCGCACATTACGCGTAGAACTAGAATCTCGAGGTGTACATGTCGCCCCCTCACATGTTGGTGGCCCACCACCCCATGGAGGACCATCTCAGGTTCCTCCTCCGGCCTTGGGCCATGGGCCGAGCAATCTATTCGGTGGTATTATGGCAAATCAAGGGGGAGGAGCTCCTGCCCTGGCCCCCCCTCCTCCACAACAGGAACAACAAGCTGGTCAACATCCTATGCAACAGTCCGGCCCAAATCCCCAGGGCCCTCCACAACCCCCACAGGGAGCCTTTGGAGGTTATCAGCCAGGGGTGAATGGTACTGGTAAACATCCACAATTCCGTTTTTAAAAGCCGTTACGGCGGAAATATCTAACAAGAACACTTATTTTTTCGGCACTATTATAGGCTATGGACCGCCTCCCCCAGCTCCCACAGCCTCCCCAGGTGGAAAAGGGCGATCTAATCGGGCTGCTGCTGGTCCCGCGACTCCTCAGCAAAACCCTACAGGGGCATACCCAGAACCTCGAGCTTCCCCTCTCCCTCTCCCTACTCCAACCCAGCCAGGAGCTTATCGCGTTGGCAATACACTCGCGGATTTGGATCCTGATAAACTTCCACCCAGCCAGAAAAAGGAAGGCAGCGATTGGTATGCTGTGTTCAATCCTGAAGTCCAGCGTGTCTTAGACGTTGAATTGGTCCACAATCTTCCCCATGATAGCGTTGTATGCTGTGTTAGGTTCAGCTCTGATGGAAAATACGTTGCTACTGGCTGCAATCGGTCTGCTCAAATTTATGATGTTACCACCGGACAATTGGTTACTACCCTACAGGATGAGTCTGTGGATCGGGACGGTGATCTCTATATTCGCAGCGTGTGCTTTAGTCCCGATGGAAGATACCTTGCAACCGGCGCGGAAGATAAACAAATTAGGGTAAGGAGTTCATCCCAGCATCAATATCTTTTTCAGTTTAGAAAGTGTATGGTGAGAGCGGGGAAAGGCTAACACAACACTCTTCGGGATGATTATAGGTGTGGGATATTGCCAATCGTACCATCAAACATATTTTCTCCGGCCATGAGCAAGATATCTATTCTCTCGATTTTGCACGGAGCGGTCGTTATATAGCCTCTGGTAGTGGTGACAATACAGTTCGTTTATGGGATATAGTTGACGGGAAACAAGAAATGATACTCAGCATAGAGGATGGGGTCACAACCGTTGCTATTTCCCCTGATGGCCGGTACGTCGCTGCTGGATCTCTGGATAAGAGTGTCAGGGTTTGGGACACTACCACTGGTTATTTGGTGGAACGCCTTGAAAGCCCAGATGGCCACAGAGATAGCGTTTATTCCGTTGCTTTTGCACCAAATGGCCGTGACCTTGTTAGTGGTAGTCTTGATAAGACAATCAAAATGTGGGAATTGACTCCTCCGCGCGGCATGGTTCCTGGAACTGGACCCAAGGGTGGTAAATGTGTCCGGACGTTTGAGGGACACAAGGTACAGATCTTTCATATAGTCTTCATTCTGCTACTATGCGAATTTATTTGCTAATCGGTGTAAATTTGACATGTTTAGGACTTTGTTCTTAGCGTTTGCCTCACACCCGACGGCCACTGGGTGATGAGCGGCTCCAAAGATAGGGGTGTTCAATTCTGGGATCCCGTTACCGGAACCGCCCAGATGATGCTTCAAGGGCACAAAAATTCGGGTATGCTTATACCCCTATTTCGGCCAACCATCAAGGTCACTAACATATGAGCTTCGTAGTTATTTCCGTCGCACCAAGCCCCACAGGACAATTGTTCGCTACTGGTAGTGGTGATTTGCGAGCCAGAATCTGGAGGTACTCTTTCCTGTAATCGTCTCTTCCAGGAGATTTTTTTTTCATTTTGTTACTGACAATCATTTAATAGCTACACCTCGAGTCGAAGATAATCTGGTCCACGACCCTCAGAAAGAATGGCTTCAATGAAGACCAATGGCGTCAGGAGATATCTTTTCTCTCTCACCAAGAATAGACGTGTACTCTATGTCTTCTTTAGTGATCGTGCCGTCCATATTTACCTTCCCCCTCTCGCGATTTCTCGTCCCCTACACTACCGGAGTTAAGAGTCCTTCCAGACTGGTTGACCACCAATGTCCCACGAATCCCTTCGCAATTCTCATTTATATTGCTTCCGTCTATTATTATCCTTATGTTCCCCGAGCCGAGATGACTCCCTCCTTGTCTATTGATGTGTGTCGAATTCTTCTTTAATTTTGAAACTGGATGACCGGGTGGAAAACGCCGGAACCGAGAACACAACTAAATTTTTCCCGGCACGAACAGAAGATTACGCATATTTTGGCATCCTGTTTTTATATCTTTTATTTGTACTTGGAGCTTACGTTCCCGCTCTTCTCTAGTTCCCTCGATCTTGTCTTGCCATTCTCGCCTGATTGCTTTACTTCTTGCTGTCATTTTTTTTTATGTTTTTTATGTTTTTGCTTTATTTTTTGCCCTCACTGTTTTGTATGTAGCTGGGCAGCTAAAACCTTCTTTGGATGGATCAATAGTAGGGGAATGAAAATGACTCTGTTAAAATTGAAAAAAAAAATAAGAAAAAAAAAATCGATAGTCTGCCAACCATACTCCGTACCATGCATGGTATTTTGGATGTTGGTCTGTTTTCTCTCAGCGGGAAGCTGCTTCCCAAAGATTGATTGTTTGACAAGCAAGCAACCTTGGGCTTTACTTTGTAGATGTTGTATCCATTGAGCCATGTACATCTCATGCTCGAAAATGCACGCCTGGTCTGGGAGGAAGATAATGACGGCATCGAGGTAGACTCCCTGTATACATAAATATATATTATTATGGACCATTTTCTTTCCCTCTCCCTACGCGATAATTCCTATCACCTGCACCCCGGAAGCTGTGGAACTGGGGCATCCGACGCATTTCTACCAAAAAGCCCAAAATGAGCTTATTAGACCTTATTGGATCTTATTGCTTGGATAACTATGATATTTAGACTAGGTGGAGTATATCCAGCTACCTGGTTCACAAACAAACAATATATTATTTATATGGAGAATCAACCCGGGTGAACAGGAACAACCAAGGGGCCAATACAACGTATGTAGGAACCCTCCCCGACTTGCCTAGTTAACTACATATCAGCACCCGGTATTATGTACCACTATCTCAGAATCAATCGACCAACATGGCTGTTGATCAACCAAACCGTGGCTAGATATGGTACCAGCGTTTGGAAAAGCGACATTCAACCCACCATATGTTTTGGCTCATGCAAATCCCATCAAAATTGGGTTGCTCCTTTACACTTGAAATTGGAAACCAGCATATTTCATCTACGTAGTACTCCGTAGGTATATCCGGAAAGGAAAGGTATAAAACCATTCGGCTGGTTGGCCCTGTTGAATCAGGGAGGAGGAAATTGTGGTCAACACTGTGGCTGGAGTCGTAACTACGGAACCTGGGCTGAGAAACCTATACAACTGTATAACTATATCACAACTGGCTGTTCAAGTTTCGATAGATAGTTTGTGGGACCAAGGAAAATGGGAAATACAAGTGTTTTAATTGGCTTTGAATGTAATGAGAGTGGGACGATCCTAGTATCAAACTAACGAGCAAGGCAAATAACAATAAGTAACTTGGCATGCAATTATCAAACGGAAAATTTTTAACGCACGACTAGGCCGAGCACATTGATCTCGAACGGAAGAGTTATCTTTGAAGGGCGCAGGATAAATCAACATGTATAAATACAATGAAACGAGGAAACGGTGAAACCTAGAATGCAAGAGGGGGAGGGGTATCACAGAATCAATCACCGATGCATTTTGTTCCCGGAATCGAGCCAGAAAAATCGCTTCCCCCATTCATGCAGAGCTACCAAGTCCTTTGTTATCTGTTATCTTGGCCTTGTCGTAAATCGGGCACCCCATTGGAAAAGGGGTACTCCGTACGTCGAGAAGAATTGGCGAAAATAGTATCCTCACAACAAGCAGATATCCGCTCCTGTTGGGAGATCATATCATGTTATTGGGCAGACCCCCCTGGGAATACAGAGACAGAATCATGCGACCAAGAGAACGCAGGCTCTTGCATGGCTGAGATGTACGAAGCCCGGAGCACACGGATGTGTGTGGATTTGCCAACCTGCTGAAAGCCCTCGAATCTCGTCACGCCACTGGCTACCACAGAAAATTGAGGTTGATCATAATTCCAGGCCTGACCAGGAATGCAGGTCGATGGGCAAGGGGCTTGAAGGCCGTGAACAAACGCAGCCGACACTTTCCGTCATAAACGAGATGCTGGAGTATGGCATACGTAGTGTCGGGCAATCTCCTAGGATCAAGTTGGCCTCGAACATGCTGACAGGACACAGAAATGGTTTTAAAGGGGGAGGGGGTGAAGATACGAAGAATGCAGGCTGATTCCGCATGATGGTGGTGAGATCACCCAGCCAGCTTTCCCAATGGGGACGGTATGTGAAATCTTGCTGCATATGCATCGAGCCCAGCGCCATTTCGTGCCCGTGCGAACCAACTAATCGAACCAACCAGCAGAGCGAGCTCACCTCAAGCCTCACTTTTCTTTTTTTTCCTCTGTTCCCACTCAGTGGCCTTCCTTTTTTTTCGCCCCTCTCCCCTCCCCCTCCCTGATCTGCTTTGCCCGCCAGTTTTTCCTTTTTCTTTGCCCTCGTTCCGCTCTCCAAGAGGCAAGAATAACAAAGGAGAAGCAGCCACCACGAGAGAGGGGTTAAGATTCCATGGTTCGTGACTGTTTCAAACAGGAAAGGCAAAAAATAAAAGGGTGACAAGAAGATTATCTCCCGTTATAATTACTTCTTCTGGGGGGGATGTATTTTTTGCCAATCCCCAGTCCTTCTATCGGAATCCTGACTGTCTGTGTCCATTGAACCGTGCAACGCCATATGCACGGGTATCATGTGTTGACGTACTCCCTACGCCTCGTTCATATCACTTGTACTCCATTGCGTGGAAGGATTACCTCTCGTTCGGGAAGAACGGAGGAAGCGATGGCGGCGAGGACCCATCCTACTCTGATTCATCAAGCGTTTGCCCTCAACAATCAATTTTTACTGAAGCTCATTGCAGAAAATTTCCAAACTTTCCTTTGGCTGGTTCGGAAGGAGTTATCCGCCAGATCTTCTCCATTCTCTGGATTGGATAGGCTTCGTTAGACCCTAGACCATCAAGATGGTAGACCCGTGAGTTAGTATTTATGTACGGAGTATGTATATTCAAGAGTGAGTTTCTACTAGCTCGTCATCATGAATCTTATAAGGCAGATTTATGGATTAGACAGATCATTTTCGCTAAGTAGTTAGCTGCACATTTGCTTTGCTTGAATGGGGCCTCTTCCGGCTTTGATATCCACTATCAGCTAATGAAGGAATATATTATTATCTTGTTTTGACAGGACAGTGGATAAGTAGCACCTTTCTCTCAGCAAAGCTTTTATGATATTGGGATGCCGTTCGTTGTCGTTGGGTATCTGAAATTGTCGTTCACCAACCGGTGACTTAACCTCAAATCGAGCCACAATTGGGAAGCTGGAAGCGCCTGCCCCTGGGCCAAACAGAAGTCATGCGCGGGCTTGTATTATCAGCCCCCTGCATTAATGGCGTCCAAGATCCAAAATGGTTAAAACTTATTTTCTAATTCTTGAGCCCGAGAATCCCAATTACGCACGGAGCAAGAGTCACCCGTATATATCAAGATTCATTATTGCTTGTCTGTGTAAGGTTCAGTTAGAGGAAAAAAGAAAAGGAGAAGGAAAAAAGCAATAGTATCCCGACACGGTGGGTATGGATATACGTGCGTCGTGATTAACCCTGCACAATATTCGCGCAATTAATCTGGTATGTACGGAGTAATATGGAGTTGTACGAATGAATACAGGCTGCTCTGTACTAGTTGTCACAAATATCAAAGGATTCACAAGAGCGGATCGCCATCAATTGGGAAAGATTTCCAATAGTACCAACGGAAGCGAGATCTGCATCCAACCGAATGTACAGGGTCTGTTGAAGAGTCTGGACTTGACACTTCTCTCAGCTGTAGCGTTCAAGTTTGACGAGACGTTTCACATGGGCCTAATATCCCATACAACGTGATTTGACAGTGTTAGCTGGGTTCGGAATTGATTTGAACGCTTGGGCTTTTTAGGAGAGGAGGGCGAAAAGAATGGGGAAAAAAAAAAGAAAGAAAGAAGGAAAATAAAAAAAGCAAGTCCTTCCCGTGTGACAAGCACGGGCCTGGGGCAAAAGATCAAGCAAGGGTGCGACTTGAAACGAGAATATCTGTTTTTGGCGCGCCTGCAGCCGAGATAATATAATCGTTTGCTAGGGGTTTTATTTTTAACATTCTGGGCATTGTAATTTTCCCATCGAGTGGAGATGAATTTGAACTGAATCCGTACAAAGTACCGTAATAAACTCTCCACGCCACGTATGGATAGACCACTGACGGCAAGCTTGATAGTTAACGATGACTATTCGGCCCATGTCATGTGGATGACATCCCATACGCTATTGGAGCTTTCCTCGTATCACCTCTTCGTTTTGTCAGAAATTGATATCAATTATCAATCCAGTCGCTCAGCCTTGAGCAAGGGTGCAGGACAGGGGCACTCTCAAACAATGATTATTTTAAGTTAAGTTATCTTTCCGAATACTAAACCGAAGGCAAAGCATGGAGAATGTTTGCGATCGAGATATTGAAGTTTATGGAGTATGGAGTAACTGTCCCTTCCTCTGAACCTTGCATATTTCGTTTCTTTTTCCTTATTTCGTTGGTATTGCTTTTCTTGCCACGTTAATATCCGGCCAAGCCTAACCGGGAGCTTAAGAAGGAGCTCCGATACTTCAATATCCTCCGGGCCGAGGATTTGTTCCACAATAGTGGAGAAACGTAGTTGTTTATGGGGAAGAGGAGACAGCTATTTTCATTATCCTCTATCGATTTCTCAGATTCCAGGCAAGCCAGAAGAAGCGCTGTCTTGAGATATGACAGCGAGATGAACCATGGGAAAGCAAGCGAAGTACTTTGTCGACTGAAGGCTGTGTGTATAATGGATAGGGGTTGTTTGATGGAGGACTTGATAACTAGGCAGTCCACGGAAGAAAGATGAAGCCATCTAGGTGAGGAAACACGAAAAACACGAGGATTAGCCCGTGTTTGGAGACAGTTGGTCGGCGATCGATATACACTGAGTCTCGTTAGTTATATCATCGGTTTGGCAAATTGTGCGGGTAAATGTACGCAAAACATTGTGCATTGCTGGGATTGGGGGATACATATAATAGATTAGTTTAGAGGACACCAAAGAGCGGATTCATTTCATTCAGGTATTCAATAATCAATCAGGCTCAAGACATGGGTGACTCCCATTTCGCGGGCAGAACTTTGGTCTCATTCCCTGCATTCGAAATGTCCCTCTCTACCTTGCAGCATTTAACTATCACTAGTTAAGGACAAGGCCAGGTTTCAGACTTTCGAGATTGATACCTGCAAATATATCTGTGTGTTATTTCGTGTTGCCCAGAGAGCAACCAGACAGGGACAAGCGAGACAGGGTCTCAACAGATTGATTGAGCTCCATTTCCACTCCACATCCTGAAGAGGAAATATGTGCATCTCATCCCTCTAACGTTTTTTTTTCCATAACCCTGTAGCAACTTGGCAGGCAGACTTGGAATTTTCTGCTTCTGACCCTGCCGAAACCCTCCCCAAGAATGCCGAAAACATGACCCTTAGACTAGGGTCCCAATCGCACATGTTACGGAGTATATACATTTCCAACCCTTCGCTGGGGTTGAATAATTTAATAATAACTTATTATTGTACGCTATTTCTGTCGCCTGAGGCTGAACTAGATGTCGAAGAGATTGTGGCGTGTACCAGTACTAACTGACGCAGTGGACATCCATGCGTTTGCTTGTACCTGTACAACCTGAGCCACAGCCAATCAGCCGCAAAGTAATTAAGGTACTTAACTAGGTGAGAAGGCACTGACTCAGCATATGTGATCCTTTTCTGCCTCCTGTAGTTGGTTGTCTGTGAGGTACTCCATAGATACGGAGTCATAGTTAGATATAACTAGGTACTTATGTCTTTATTTCTGTATCTCGCACTGGTCACTTGGAGAGAACCAGAGGAAGAGAAAAGAGGAAGAAGAATGACAGGGATCTCTGGCGCCCTTTCTCATGATTACGCCATTTTCATCAACGTCCTTAACGACTACTTGTCCTATCAGAGCTGTCCCACAAGCACGCCCCTGTTCCCTCTGACCCTCGGAGCAGCCATCTTGACACAACCATGAATGAATGAATACCAGTACATATACTCCGTACTCCATACATACGGAGTATTTTTTGCGACCGCCCCATCCTCATCACATTCTCCATTCCGCCCTCAAGGATTTGCAGCTCCACAGGAATTCCCGTCATTTGGGACCGTACGTATCCTTGCAGCGCTTAGCGGAGCCTGTCCCCCTTCGCCATCAGCCTGTACTCGCTCTCCTCTTTGCCCATGACCGGATGTCCTTTTAATCTTCCGCGATTGGTGGCAGGTCTCGTGCCTTTCCCGGATCTGTACGGGTATCCAGCCAATCAAGCAAAAGATGCAAGGGGGGCTTTGAGGTGAGTGGGAATCGATGGGTTCTGGCTTCAAGATGGGCCAATCAGTGTCCAATTCACACCGGGTAACAACACCAGACAGCCTGGTATTGTAAAAATTTGCCACCAGAATGGAAACGATAAACGGTACCAAATACAGATCAAGGACATACAGGTACGGAGTACATGCATCTTCCCTACAAGATCAATGAATTTGGCCGTATCTGATACCCTACCCTGCATTTTATTGATCCCATGGCTTGGGTGGATCTACATGAACCACAGAACTAAAATAAATAATTGATCTGGATATTGGTGCGAATGATTGACATGGGGCTAGAATCCTTTTTGTTGATTGATCGCATCTCCAAGAGAACCAAGGTTGAGCATAGTGAACTACGACCTGAAAGAGCTAGACCTTGAGTTAGTTTGAACCTAGCCAAGGCTCTCTTGGCCGCTTGTCGGCTGACCGTGCTATCCTGGGGAACTCGCGCTGTTGTCCAACATGCCGTGTGCCTCCCAAAAATGTACGGCTTTATACTGAGTACGGCATATACAATACGTATTTACATAACTTTTCAAGACCCCGTTTGTGTGTGTTTGCGTTCGCTCACACAGCACTCAAAAATCCGTACAGGGGACGAACTCCAAACGGATATTACAGAAGGAAAAAAAAACATGGGGAATGAAGTCTATAAAGAGCTTCACGTGTTTGTTCCGAGGTTTTCCCGCTGTAAATATATATTCCTTCCGGAACCCTTGTCCTGCGTGCGCAGAATAACTCCGTATATTCGGACTGGTAAACAATTCTGTATTGTTATGAAATGTTTCCCCAAGATTTTTTCACTCCAGCATCCCTGTTTGTCTAACATCAGGCCTGACCTCGAATGGGTCCACCTGAACCAGTTGGCTTTTACCTTTTTTTGTTTGTTGCCCACACCTCAACCTCTTTCAGCCTTAGCCTCAAGCAAGCCTCAAGGTGACCAGCTCTGGGTGTTCCGGCTGCAGACATGGACTGAACTTTACACCAACATGGGTTCTTGGTCGCCATATCATAATCCTGCATCTGAGCTTGCTTCCCTACCTCCCCCCCACTCTCTAACCTTTTTCTCGTCCACTTTTTTGGCTTTGCACTTATTTTTATTTGTGTTACCCATCAGATAGTCTCCCAATCTGTGCGATCTTCAGCTCATTGGTCAGAAACGTTAGGTTGTCCCCCGACCATGACGATAATTTGATCAGGATTTGTGCTCTTTGAGGTGAAATCAAGAGGCAAGACTGTTCCGCTTTGCCTTTTTTTATTACATGTATATTTTCATTATATGAGCCAACCATCAACAGCCAAACAGTCCTGCTGGTGTACCGTTGTACCTCCCGCTGGCGAGATTCCTGCCGTGGATGCATCCTGCTGTCAAACGCCATTTTACAATCTTTGTTTATTCCCCTGACAATCTTATTGATTGCCTTGACGAATTATCGACTCAACTATTGAACAATATTCATTCTGCATCTCTCGCCGAATTCAACCTCCAAATCTCCGAGACTTTACCTCCATTTACTCTGACTTTGAAGCCTTCGGGAGGGGTCTGGCACTTCCTAGTACCCATACGGAGGGCACCCCGGCAAGCCAACCATTGGAAGCAAGAGAACTTGCTCCGTTATTTGACTTTGTTCTGATCCGTCCGGAGTACGGAGTACATTGTGCATTCAACCTCCCCCACGACCTAAATATACCAAGATTTATGCTTATTTTTTTTCATACTTGCCGCATCCCTATCACCATTCATACATAAGTTCCAAGGTCCCGCTAAAGCCTCCTGCCAGCCATCTGGCTATTTTGTGACTGGTCTTCATCTTTTTCTGTGTATTTTTCTTGTTGCGCTTATTCCAATCCTGCCGCATCCATAGAGCGGGCGGTCGCCTCTTTGTTCTTCATATTTGGGAGCCAATCATTCTGGCTGGATCGACTGATCGTGCTTAACACCTGATCTTGATAAATCACAGCCCCTTTGGCCAGGCCATATTTATCTCTTCCGCCCACTCACTGCCTGATACAAAACCTAATTATAACGTTCCAAACCCCCATCAATCGACAGCAACCAGACATACTTAAAGATAGAAAAAGAAAACACAATCGCCAAACGAAAAAGAAAACAACCTCCAGTCCAACAAGCATCTAGGAACGAAAGTTACACTGTCCTCCACGTTGCTGAGTTTGTTCATCTTTAGCTATCACCTTCTCTTGAATCCGCCGCCATCACAACATCTCGCATCATCATATTTCGCCAGCACTGGTATGCGCTTGCCCTGTGATTTCTCATTATCAACATTCCGCAACTTGAGATGGAAACAGCAGTCCCAGTGCCCTGTACCTTTTCCAGTCATGATCTTGCGAACGCCGCTCATCGGCGAATGATGGCCCCGCACCATGATCAAAATATCACGTATTATTCCAATCAAGGCCTCTCTTATGGAGCGCCAATACAACCTTCTTCCTTCGATTTCGGGCATATATTAAATAATCATCATCACCCTCCGCAATATAATGGGTTTTTCGGGCATACTCACGGCCACATACCGCCATCTCAACCACGGCTACCCCCAAATCAACCACAGCAGCAGCAGCCCCCGCATCAGCATCAGCATCAGCATCCGCATCCGCATCCGCATCAGCATCAGCATCAGCAGCAGCAGCAGCATCAGCAGCAACAACCACAACAGCAGCAACAACAACAACAGCCACTACCACCACCACCACAACAACAACAACCACAACAATCACAACAATCACAACCGACTATACATCAACCCGTGTCTGACGTTCGCCATACAAAGAACGGACCCGGTCGATTGATTACCACCTCCGCTCCCCGGGCTGGAGAAATTCAGACAATCCGTGCTCCTATTGAGCCCAACAAACATTCTGAAATCAGCAAACTTCCGTCGCCGCCCAGCAGTAAAGCCGAAGTTGAATTCTCGACCGAGATTGACACGTTGATGAAAGCCATTCAATCAAAACCACGAACTGCCCCTCAAACGCCGTTGCAGCTACCTCCTCTACATAAATTCAATAACAATAACGCACCTATCAACGGTCCAGAATGGGTCCAACCCGGTTACCCTTCGACTATGCCTATAGATCAAGCTCAAACTCAAGCGCAACCCCAACCCCAACCGCCACAGCATACTACTTATGCCCCTCATCCACAAAGTCGTGGTTCAGGGAAGCAGAAGTCCCGAAGAAAATACGAGTGCACATTGCACGATTGTCGGAAGATTTTCACCCAGAAGACGCATTTGGATATCCATATGCGAGCACATACAGGTGATAAACCATTTGTACGTATCCTCGATGCCTATCTACTCATTTGTGAGAAGATCATGTTCTCACGTTCAATTTACTAACTTTCTAAAAGGTCTGCAGTGAACTAGGTTGTGGTCAAAGGTTTTCCCAGTTGGGAAATTTGAAGGTTAGTCCTAAAAGAAAACCACTGGATTATGGGTCTGGGATTCTAATTGTTTCTAATTACCTAGACCCATGAACGACGGCATACTGGGGAGAAGCCCTACTCCTGTGAGATCTGTCACAAGCGATTCGCTCAGCGGGGAAATGTCCGAGCACATAAGATCACCCATGAGCAGTCTAAACCTTTTGATTGTAGGTTGGATGATTGTGGGAAACAGTTTACGCAACTAGGCAATCTTAAAGTTAGTGATAATAATTCTGAGCTAATGGGATTCATGTACTAACTATGCCGCAGTCTCATCAAAACAAATTTCATTCGCAAACACTGCGGAACCTAACCCTCCGGTTCGCAATGTTGACGGAGGCTGAGCGCATGAACCCTCAAGATGCAGATCTATGGAACTATTTCTCCATACTTTACAAAAACAGCAACAAAGGAATCAAGGGCCGTGGGAAAGACCGCCGTGTATCATCCACTGCAAAATCCAGAGCCAATATCAGCAAGGTAAACAAAAATAAACCTGTGCCAAATAATGCCAATGCTCCGAATGTTCCAGCCCCTGCGAATGCCAGAATGCCGGCCACTGCGCTTCATCTCGGACCTCCTGACGAAGACAAGTTATTACGAGAGCGAAATTATCATCGAGGGGTTTATCTTGGAACTCCCGGTAGTGAAGATGTTGAATTCCATGACATGTATTCCAGAGGTGGACAGTAGCCACGAATACATTATGGTAAATAAGGATCATGTCAATTTGTTGCAGGCATGCTGAAGAGTAATAATTGACTGGAGCGTGGTCAATCATACCAGGAGTACTAACTAGGAGCCGCTGTGGAAGAAAACATTTCGGGGAATAACTTCCCAGCACTCAGCACCCAAAAAGGAAAAAAAGAAAAAAAAAAGCCCACCACAGCCCAAACGACCCTCGAATCACAAAAGTATTTATTTATTTCCCTTTCTTTCCCTTCATCTTTTTCCCCCTCTTCGGTCCATCTCATACCTAAGCGTGCCACGGGCTGGAACACTCCAGAGTGAGGCGCATTAAATACCTTGATGTGGAAGCAGCCTTCACATCTTCCTTGCGTTTTGGAATTTATACCCTTGATTATGGCTAGCTATCTTTTTAATATCTCCTGTTGTGTTGAAATATTTGCATTGAACAGTTAGCGTCCCCCCTTATTTCCTCTTTCGGGTTTAACATTCATGGTGTCATTCTAGTCTTTTCAATGTGTTTTTCATATCATTATACCAATCTGTTAACTCGCTATTTTATCCCCTCCCCTTTAACGTTTTATATTCTGTTTGATTCTAGTCCTTGCCGTAACTCGTATTGATGTGGGTTTGTTCTTACGCCACATAATATTGTTTCTTCCACCAAGTTTTGATATCGAGTTTTATTCCGGGCCCTCTTATTTTCTGTCTTGTGTCTAAGATATCCTTGATCTCATGTATACCAGACGTACGATATAACAAGGTGTTTTTGAGCGAAAGTTATTCTCGGTCACATCTGCTGACAGCGCGGATAATTCGTGCTGAGGTGGCATTGTAGTCTTATTTTGGGGTATATTCCTGAGCCTAGCTCGATATAATTATTTCTCATAAGCTCTCATTTCTCCCCTGACGCAGGATGAGATTCCGAGACAAGTTAAATGCTGTGTACATGCGGTTGACAAAAAATGTAATTTTATCCAAAAATAACCCATCGATATCTAGCCTACTCCGCACTACACGCCTATAATCACCCGAAAATCAAGCGATACTTGGAAACAGAGATTCCAGATCATTTAGCCGCCGTAAGATAATGACGTACATTCTCATAAACCAAAAAAGTAACCCAAGTGCTTGGTAACACGCGCAATAGGTTGGGTCCTAGCCCTTTATAAAATCCAGATACCCCTTCATTTCGCCAAGTTTGTACAATCACATCACCCACACCTTTGTACGTTCCTCTGGCATCGTATGTCTGCAGGCGTGCGCGAAGCACCTGATAGGGGTAGGTAACAGTGCCCGCGAAGGTTTTTGACAGGCCGGATAATA
The DNA here is from genome assembly GCA_032988175.1 of Myotisia sp. PD_48. Taxonomy (NCBI): domain Eukaryota; kingdom Fungi; phylum Ascomycota; class Eurotiomycetes; order Onygenales; genus Myotisia; species Myotisia sp. PD_48. The sequence continues at coordinate 17,281 of JANTQB010000190.1, forward strand.
TAAGGTAATCTAAATTGTTCAGGGTTCTAGGTCGTTGAGTCCGGGCACCATTACTATTTCCCAAGTTACCCGGAGAGATCGCCATGCTATTCGATCGATATCGTTTCAACTGTTCATACGCCATGAACTGTAGCGCACCATGGCTTACTCCAAACAACGCGGGAACTAATCCGCGATAGAACCCTCCCACACCCTCTGTACGGTATATTTGCCGCACTCCTGATGTCATGGAAGCGTAAGCGCCGGGAGTATTGGCCCCAGTAGAAAGCATGCGAGTTTTGATGACCCATATCGGATTAGTGAGGATTGCTGTGAGGATTCCTGTAGCATAGAGAATATTAGAACCAAGCTCCAATCGACCAGAAGGATAGGGAAGTCAAAAATTTATTTTTTTTAAACAAAAAAGACATACCTGCCATTCCTGAGGCGATAAAATAATCCAACGATGAAAGGTTCCCAGGGGCAATGTTCTGATTATCGTTGATAGTTGGGCCAGAGACCCCATTATAATGAACCAGAAGTTCTTTAATCTTGCCATAGCAAACGAAATAGAGCGCCCAGCTTACTGAATTACCGACAAGATTTGGGGCCAGTCCACGGTAGAAGGCTGGTATACCACCTTCATTGCGAGAGATACCTCGAATCACACGAAAAGAGCTTCCGATGCGGGATGAGGAAATTCGGTCAACTACACAGAAGAAAATCCTCATGATTAGCAGTGATTCATCAAATGGAGTCGTATAAGTGGGTACATCATAGTAGATATAATTAATTACCTTGCAATCGTGTTTTGACCACATCCAGTGGGTGGAGTGCGAGGGTTGAAGAAACTCCAGCTGTAAAGCCGGCTATCGTTTCAACCAACGAAGGTGATAGGCCATTGTTATGGTTCATGAACCTCTCCTTGGCCGCTAAAAAGCTAAAGGCGAACGTTTTTGTCAGACAGGTGTGATTGTGGGAGATGCAGGTATATATTTATTTCATTTCAATATTGCAGTGATAATAGTGAAGCTGGGGCAAGCTTGTCTTTTATATTTTTTGTTTCCCTCCTCAGAATAAAGTTGGCCTGTCTACCACAACCTGCCCCCAACTATGGGCCATTCCAAAAATCTAGACGGCCATTGAAATATTTTTTACAGTTGAAATTGAAAGAAATCCAAGAAGGGCTGTTATTTTGAATTGGAGCCTGGGCTGCAATTTAATCACTGGAGTTGATCAATATACTCAGCGTCTCAGAGTTCCAGCTGTTACGGCCACAAATTCTTAATGTGATCACAGTATATTTTAGATGGGAGCAGTGTACAGTCTTAAAATAGGGTCGTAATTTCAACAACGAAAAAGGTTGACGGACTGGGTGATGAATCAATTGAACGTAAACCTATTAAAAATGTAGCGGAAGAAAATGACAGTATAATACAGATGTAGGATATGATAGCAGATTTGCAGTGATTCTCTGCAACATCAGAACTAGAGCATCTCCGAATAAATGGTCGTGGAGGAGGTTCGTCGATAGCGGTCGCGGGAAAAAAATAAAGGCTTCGGTTCCTGACAAGAATTATGATACCTCAAATGAAAACCCTTGTGGTATTCATAATATAGTTTTCGTGCGGGAATTATGCAAGGGGTGAGAAAAGCCTGAACGGAACGGGTTGTAGGTCAGTTAACTGGCAGTTTCGGAGGGCAGAACACTCAGAGCATCATACTTGAGAAGTGGAGGTCGTGGTTCACTATGAGTGTATCCTAGAAGATGTTAGCATCTTGAAAATTGGGAGAATCAGAGGATTTAAGTGTTACCTACCGAAGTATAGAATCAATGGTATATAGCCACTGAGGAAAGAATTAGCCTCCAATCCTATCTACAGACCAGAATATGAGCCGATAAAGAAGGAGACAAGACAAGTCGACTCACTAGTGAAGGACAACTCTCGACACATCGATAACCTTGGAGATGCGCTCCTATTAATCTGAATTAGAAGCCAGCCCTAAAGCATGGAGGTGGAAATTCGGCTGAATGGTGCTCTCTCACCTTTGATTCTTCAGAGAGCTGAGGCATTGCGGAGCTTCTTCTGATGGGTAAACAGGCCGATAGCAAACTGGATGTTTTCTGACGGGGGGTATTTATCGAAGCACACTGGTGACGTTCTTGTAACTTGTTCTTGGTTGTCGTTTGCAGCTATGGAGGTGGAGGGTGAGCATGAGGGCGATGGGGAAAATTTTTAGTGCTAGTTCGTGGCTTGGCATCGAACCTCTCATCAATGAAATAAATAACTGCTGCAACCTCGATGTCCTTTGAAGCCGAGATACGAGATACCACCACGTTCTTTTTCTTCTTCTATATCTTGCGGCTCTAGTCACCTTCTTTTTAAGCTTCTCTAGGAACTCGCCAACATGTCCGGAGCGAGGCATTGGTATGATTGCTATCTCTTCCAACAAGAACAAGAAAACAAGAGCTAACTATTCCTAGGGAGCAGGACAAGGAAGCGACAGTGTATATCGGGAACCTCGATGAGCGGGTCACAGATAAGCTGGTGTGGGAACTTATGCTCCAAGCAGGCCGCATCGTTAATGTGCATCTTCCCAAAGATCGTGTCACCCAGTCGCATCAAGGGTATGGCTTCGTCGAGTTTAATAGCGAGGAAGATGCCGAATACGCGTCCAGAATCATGAACCAGGTCCGTCTATACGGAAAGCCGATCCGCGTCAACAAAGCATCTGCCGATAAGCAGAAAACAGTTGAGGTCGGAGCGGAATTGTTTGTTGGGAATTTGGATCCAATGGTCACGGAGCAAGTTCTATTCGACACTTTCAGCAGATTTGGTTCTCTAATATCTGTTCCTAAGGTACGCGCCTTACTCCAGCAGAAGTTCTCTCCCTTGTTCCCCGTATGTTTATTCTTCTAACTGAATTATGTCTACTAGGTCGCTCGGGATGATGCGAATTTATCAAAAGGTTACGGATTCATTTCTTTTTCTAACTTTGAAGCGTCTGACGATGCTATCGCCAACATGAACGGACAATATCTCATGAATAAAGAGATTTCGGTGCAATATGCATATAAGAAGGATGGTAAAGGAGAGAGACACGGTGACCAGGCTGAACGAATGCTTGCTGCGCAGGCCCGAAAGCATAATGTTCAACCACAAACTCAACCTCTCCCCCCTCAGCTACTTAGTGGCCCTCCCGGTGGTCCTCCTGGAGGCCCCCCAGGCCCCCCAGCTCTAGGTGGCCCACCTATACCTACTCCTGCAATAATTGACAATGAGCCTTTACGGTCTCCTATGAACGTTGCACCACATCCGCCGGAGTTTGGTGCTGGGCGAGGCGTTCCTCCTCCAATGATTGGTGGGGGTTACCCGAATATGGCTGCCCAGCAGCATCCTCGCCCACCACACCCTACGCACTCGCTCAATGCGCCCCCACCCGGACTTCCCGCACGCCCTCCCCCATCACAAGCTGGATACGGAGGACCCCCGCAAGGGTTTCCTCCACGCCCGCCTGGATTTGGTCAGCCGCCACCGGCGAGCTTTGCGCCCTCGCCAATGGGAGGCCCTCCTGGCCCCAATGGGCCTCCTAATCAACTACCACCCGGATTCCAACAGCAAGGATACGGTCGTGGTCGCTGAACATGTTCAAATCGTGCCGAAACCAGTCGTTGATTGTTTTCATCATTCTGGTCCTGGAAAGTTTACATAAGATTGATGCCTACGTGGATGGAATATCGGCCAGGTACCTGGCCATTAAAAATATTTACATCATTGATGACGAGGAGCAAAGTAAAAGGTACAATCGAAGATCAAGATTGTATTAATGTGGTAGTGGAACACAGATTCTTAGATGGAAAGGTATTACAAGATTAGGAGATAAAATCCAGATAGGATAAGTTCTGGGAGACTATGGTGAGGAAGTTGGCACTACCAATGTGCCATGCTGGAGGAAGGATAAGAAACCCGCGCTGTACGAAGATGACAACCGTCATCATAATTAGACATAAACCAGATCTATAAGGAAATCAAGGAGAGAATGACAATATGAAAACTTCCAACCATCGCTCCAAAAAAGAATAAACCAAAAACCAACACGAAGGAAAAGTGCATGATACACCAAAGAATCATTATAGCGGAAATAAACCGTGTTTGTGGTGGTAGTCAGCGTCATGCAAGGTTTAGTCGCAACCAATGTCCGACCGACTCTGAGGCAAAATCCACCGGAGTATGTACCTCCTCAAGTCCCTCGTAGAAAATATAGGACCAGTTGGTAAAAAAAAACGAATCAAGGTAAAATAACAGGCGGAGTAGTGTCTGCTTGCTACGAAAACGAGACGAATTTTGGATCTCTCGGTCTGCCGTCTGGACCAATATTATTCTTCGCAAATCGCTGCTCCGTATATATTCTTCTTGCTTCGTTGAAATCTACTTTTTTGTTCTTCATGATTTTCAGAACATCGGATTTCCCCCGCTGGTCTAGACCGGCTCGTGAGTCGCCAGCTTCAATATTAGAAGCTAGATTGAAGTCTGCGGATGAAAGACCAGCTTCGGCATCGCCGCGAAAGTTGGTCGGTAGGCGCGTGTAAAAGTAATCGGGGACGGGGAGCCGAGAGAGCCAGAGATGACGGGTTAAATAGGATCCTGTGAAACCAAAAAAAAAAAAATAACAGTCAGATATCAGGGAGTTTCTCAAATGAATAGATACAGCCTTTGCTTCCACAGTATGAATATAAAAGGTCGAAAACAATATTAAGCTCACCTGCAACTAGGACGAGAACGAAGAAACTGAGAGAATAGAAGAGATAGGCCATAGTTATTGAGCAGTGATCTTCAGTGATGTCACAGTAAAGACCAGGTGGGGTAAGATTTGCCTATTGCGGCTGATTAGCTATCCGGAAAGATATTTATCAAGGTCATAGCAAGAGCTGCGTGGAAAAGGGCGGTTTACAAGCAGAACGAATGTAACGCAACCCCCGTTGCTGAATAGTATAGCTAGTTCTTCCAGTCGAGATAGTTGCATCTGGTTACTTGCTGATTGCCGGTATGAGGATAACTACCGGTCACGTGAAAATAGTTCCCCATCTAGTTAGTTAGTTAACGTAATCCACAAGTCAACCGATCACTTTTAATTACTCAACCTGTCTCTTAGT
>JANTQB010000191.1:0-21432 GCA_032988175.1 Myotisia sp. PD_48
CCGGTGCAGCCTATGCAGAGAGCTCAATCATACAGCTCGTAATTGCCCACAGGCAAGAGGAATTAAGCCTAGTATTTAATGTATATATTTCTAATTTAATGTGGTTGTTTAATTTAATTAGTTATGTTGAATTGAATTCGATGTTCCAGAAGGTGTCATGTTCCGGAAGGTGTCATGTTCCGGAAGGTGTCCGATTACGTTAGTTATCTCGTGACATCTGGTGACTAAGCAAGTCTAGACTTTGCTCTAGTCTTGGCATTGAATTGAGCCTGAAAAACAATTTAACTCCTTTCCCGAATGTATCTTGAACCGTCAATTGACCAACTGACAAGATGAAACGGTATTGGACCCCTCATTAGATAAGAATCCAAGACGAAGCCGTGATAATTCAATATCAACTCTTTTAGAGCCAGTATAGCAGGAGATATGTATATTGGGACCGTATTCTAGAGGAGACAGAGCATTCGTGATTATCTTAGCTGCTTGACCCCCCATAGTTAGTGACTGACTGAAGTTTCTCTCTCTTTGGCCAGATCCAACCAGTAGACCCGCTTGATCGTCACTGGTAACTAGTGGGGATCCCGCGACCAAGTATCTTTGATTAGGACGGAGAAGAGAACTTGAAGCCGATGGTCGAACAAGTGCACATAATCCTGGGCAATTTATGAATTTTAAAGAGAACCAGGTAAACCAAATGACTGGCCTACTCGGGAGTCGACGGGAAATGGAATCCAGACCGGCTGGAAGGAACGATCTGTATGTGGCTTCGACCAAACAAGTCACACAAAGTTAAAAATAGGCTGGCTCCATTGCACCAAGCTTGTTCTCATGTTTGGTTCATCACAAGTTTGATGGCAAATGGGATGAGTGTCATGATAAATTGCGTTGGGCACTGGAATAATAGTTAGGAATATAGTAGAACTGTCAGGAATACATAAGTGATGATTGATAGGTTGTGTGTTTTATGCTTGCTTTTTGTGTTATTTATCTTACTTGTGTGACAATCGTATCTATCAATCGAGGGGTTATCTAAAAATTTGGTAGCCATTTTAACTAAAGGTTGTGCATAGTTTTTATCTATTTTAATTGCCCTTTTTCTGGTAGAGCGAATTATAGACTCATGTGTCCCACAGAATTGTAATACTAATATGAATGACCGAAATTTGAGTTGATGTTGTGGTTCATTGGTAAAGAGAATGGAAAGAATGGTCTTGCAATCTTGTCTATATAAGAAGGATTGTGCATTTCCATAAATAGGTATATAGATAGATATTTTACACAGCTACATATAGCCCATCCTCAGAATAGGTATACCAGAGCAATATTAAAGGTATGATTTTTCATATCTATTATTTTACCTTAATGATAATCAATTGATCATATTATATAGAGATATTATCCTCATTATGTATACAATTAGAAGCATCTGTCTTCTTATTGGTATGGCTGCGGCAGCAGTAATCAAAGGTATTATTTTTCTGACCGGTTATGTTATTTTCCTACTAACTCAATGGATTACAAATTAGACGACCATATTTCTACTTTACATCAGAAGCGTGCTCCTCCTGCTCCTCGAGGTTGTTATTGGGCTGGTACTGCTCCATTTTGTGGTGGGATCAATTGGAAAAATTGCTCCCTAGGATATACCTTTTGTTATGGCGATAAATGTGGAGACGGGAAATGCTGTTGGACGGATTATAAAAGATTGTGTTGTCGGGTTCCAGAGACCTGTCAAATGACAGGGCAGAATGCCATCAATTGAAAGGGACCAAATTAATGACGAGGAAGAGAGTGGCTCGAGTATTAATTTCGGGCTAAGATGTATTTATCACTGATACATTAAATATCATGGGGTCAAATATCAGAGTCTGAATCTGGACTGTCGCACTATCCCAAGAATTGACAACTAGTATTGGTCATAGAATAGAATCGGGTCTCTCGACGATTCTTAAGCTGGTTGATGGGGTGGAAGACGGGAACGATATAATCCATAGTGTGTATTGAAGAAGGGCGGAATGAGGTGGCAGGAAACTAGAGCCAAGTATAGCCAGAGGAAATCTCACTTTAGGAATAGGGAACCATAAATCCATTGCCCAACAGGCAAATAGAGAGGGTATCAATCCATCGGATATGCAAAATGGACTACATCAGGGAACTCGGTAGTAAACCAGTTCCAATAGATAACTAAATCGGAGCAGGAGGGCACCAAGAAATGCGATGGATAGATAGTCAAAATGAGATACAGGTGGCAAACCAAAGACGGCACAAGCCAGGGGTGGGCAATGAAAGGAAAGATGTGAAAAGAAGGAATAAAATAAATGTGTGCATTGAATGAGGCCAAGAGGAGAATTGTTTAACTAACTAACTAACTGTAACTATACAGTCACGTGGGTGGGGTCGCCTTTCTATTCCATGGATGGATCGAAGAATCAAGCATGTAACAATGTAACTACCCCAAGTGACCCTTTGGGTAGAAATAATGTATACGAAAGCTTATACAGGATAGAAAAACTATATTAAAACACTTTATCATATCATAATAATCACTAGGATTTACTATTCTCTTTTTTAATGAACTGAGTGTTGGGGTCCCTGGGGGTGGGGGGCTAGTTAGTCTGAAACTGTGGAGGAGGCTTCGCCAAGAAGAGGCTCAACCATAATTAGGCGCCAACCAGGGGAACAAGTTCGTCCAATACGACAACAACAAACCCAGCAACAATCCCAATAACAACACATACAAGCTGTAAGCGGTATAATGGCTGTTCAGCAAATTCAAGGGGAGCCCTTCAACGAATCTTGTCGCAAGGAAGAAACCCCTGCTCCTCCCATCCCCAAAACAGACAACAACGGCGGCGGCAACCTAGTGGATGGTAAGGACGAAGAAAATACAATGAACGACAAACCAGAGCAGAATCAATCCAACAACAAAGACGAGGACAATAAAACAAATGACGAGGATGAAGACAATAAAATCATCCTCGAGCAAAACACCTGGGAGCGTTACTACATCCACAGACAGCGCACCATAGTGAAACGCCATGCCAAACAAAGCGAAGTTCTTATCCGCGATGACGGTACGGTTGTCTATCCATACTGGGCTCATGAACGACTTCGAAATGATGCTGCCACTCTTCTTTTCATTGCTGAGAACACAACTATCCCTGTTCCCAAGGGCCGACTCTACATGGAGGATGGCGTGCTACATCTCGAGACTACCCGCATCACAGGTGGCATCCTTTTGGAGGAACTCGAGGAAGGTCTCAAACAAGCTGCACATGCAGCAGTCGATAAACAACTGCAGACCGATATACTTCCACAACTCCGTTCGATTCGGAGGAACTCTATCGGCCCCGTGGATTTAGACCTACCGGTTCTTGTTCCTCCGCGTATCCACCGGCTTGATCGACGAGCATGGGAGCGAATAACGTCTGATACTGATGAGTTTGTTCTATGCCACAATGATTTAAGTAAAGCAAATATTTTCGTTGACCCAGATGATAACTTCCGCATTGTTGGCATAATTGATTGGGAATATGCTGGATTTTTCCCTAGTTATTTTGAGCTGCCCGTTTGGAAGTGTGTTGACGGACTTGCAATTTACGAATGTTTTGAAGAAGCGCTGGTACGTGATCTTGCCTTCTTTGGGATGAAGACTGAAGATTTACAAAATACCAGTGGAGATCTGCCTCCAATAGGCCAATGGCGAGGAACTGCATAATTGTAGCTCACTTTAGTTCATTATCTCTATCACATCTAGTATTATTTATAGCATGTTATAGCTCTATGAGTAGACAATATTCTAGTGACTAACACCACTGGTGTAGGTAACGACGTAATTTTGCATGAACTGAACTGCAAGATGGGCTTGCGATTACACAGGATAGATCGTTTGCACTAGATCAAAAGATCAGGCTTAGGTCTATAAACTCGAACAATTACTACAGGTATCTTATATAGGGTTATTTACAGGGAGAATATCTATAGGTATAATGTCCTATTTATTTACTAGCTATCTAACTAATAGGGGAAACGAATGGCTGAGCAAAGAGCTCAAATATCATGCAAAACAGAACAATCAAAAACAGACAAACAAAACAGACAAGCAAAACATGCATAGAACAATTGAACAAGTCAAAAAGAGCAAAAGAGCAACAAGACATAACGGGCAGGGGATACACTCTAAACCACTAAACCACTGCACCAAAAGGGTATCCTTAGGAACAAGGTTCTTAAGAGAGAATATCTGTTAATGCATTGATATTGGAGACCACTCTCCCTTATCGTAACGGTGTATCGGCGATCGTAGAACTCTACAGTCCTCTCGGTGGATAGGGAGATGTGGTTCTCTATTACTAGTTAGAGATAGTACTGCGAGGATAATAGACGGTTGATATTTACCTTCTTAGACAGGCTTATGCTTTACAGTAGTACTCAATCCACACCACGGATAGTTACATGCCTTGAAGGGGTATGCGAGGCATATAAAACATTCAGCCTTGCTGGTGTCCGAGTTATAAGTTCGGCAGTGATAGCACTTGAAAAGAGCCATTTCGAAATAACGGTTGGTAGTGTATCTGCGTTCTGGAAGGTGGGTTTGAATTGGGTGTTTGGTATTTACCAAGTCTCCGAGATATTGAAAAGCTCTTGAAGGCTTAACGGATTTGTTTGGAATGTCTCCAAGGTATTGTGCTGAAAGGCTTCAACGATTTGCTTAAAACTGAATCTCTAAGATATTGAAGAGTGCTTAAAGGCTTGAACAATTTGTTTGGAACTGAGTCTCTGAAATATTGAAGAGTGCTTGAAGGCTGGAGCTTGAAGGGTATATTTGGGATGAGCCGAGATACCAACTTGAGGAGGAATCCTGGGAGTATTTATACCCAACTCTCGACAGCCCTGAACACTAAGGCATCTCCCTCATCTGCCTCGTCTGCCTCCTCTGCCTAAACTTGGGATAAATTGTTCATTGTGGCCTAAGAATTGAGTCATATTGCTCGAACAGAAGCAGTAATTGTAAGGATATATGCGATCATGTGCCCAAAAATTTTGTTGTGCAGGGAGGAAAGGAGTGGTAGCATTTCTATACTAGCCAATAGCAGATACAAGCAGGGGACTCAAATTTCAGCGAAAATAGGAAAAGAACACAGGACCAGGCTGAGCAGAGTTGAATGACGGTGAGTGCAGGAGCACAGGCAAAACATGGCCTATCAAGAAAGCTATCCTGATAGGCAACATCAGGGGCTCGCCTTTGGCGTGATTCTGCTACCGATTATAGCATCTGAGGTTGAACTTTGGAGACAGAAGTTTTAGGCAACGTCTGGCAGTACGCAGCAAAAGAAGGGTAGTTCCATTCTGCCTTGTCCAATGCGTTGGTAGGATGTATCTGGTGATAGAAGGTAGTGTGGCGTATCTGAAGCCTAGCGCCTGTTGCCTGTTGTTTGGAAGGAAATTTTTCAAGATCAAGCAAGGTAATTCCTTGCTGGGGTAAAATTTTTTATCTCCTGAAAGGGAGCCACCAAACTGCAGTCAGATTGGTTGACGCGTTGTGTTGTTTATCTCATTAGATTTCACTAGAAGGTTTTCCAAGGTTGGTTGGTTTGTTGATGGAAAGTTCACGGGCTGGGCAACGGAAGCGGAGCCGCGTGGGAACCTTGGGAAGAGCAATGCAGAGCGTGCAGTTTTTGGACACACCTGAGGTTACTAGGGACACTCTACGCTAGTGCAAAATAGACTAGCCTTCTTACAGTCATACGTAATATATTACCAATTTACTAAATTTATTAAGTAGCTGGTAATTTATTGCGTATGGTTTTACAATACCGAGTGTCCCTAAGTCAGACATAGTTATGTCCAAATAAATCCCCGTGGGGACCTTGGAAGGATTAAGAGGGTTACGATCCGAGGAGACTTCCAACCTTAACAGAATTAAAGTAGTAGCTCTATGAAAAACGAGATCTTATTAGTATATATAATAAAGATTTAAGCCACATTTTAATTTATTTTCAACTTTTCCAGAGGCAAATCAAGGACTTTTTCGAGTCATATCCCATATTCTCTGCGCCTCTGGCAGACCCCATCTTTGCATCCACTCACATTCTACTACTCCCTCGATTGTGGCCCTCTCGCTTGGCTCAAAAATCAACATTGACTTGATCATGTCACAGAACGCATTCTCCTCCTCTGTGGGAAAGGTATCATACCCTTTCCTCTTCCTTGAGTTCTGTATATATTCTACAAATCGTTTGTTCCAGCTCCTGGAACTGTTACTGTACCACTGACGAAGGGCTTCCTTCACATGCTTGCGCCCATCTTCCTCAAACCAATTACCCCTTTGTTCCCATTTGTTCCACCACCGATCAGGAAGCTTACCAAGCATTTTAACCTGCTCAATTGTAACCTCATCCAATGTGACAGGGAAGGCTTCAAAGGGGGGTCCAGACCTAAAAATATCCCAGATGGTACACGCAAGGGTCCATATATCTCCTGGGAATGAAAGAGGCTTGTCTGATTCTACGGACTCTGCAAAGCGTGATTCCGGGGGTGCAAGCAAGAGCGGTGTATGAGCGGCGAACTGCTGTTTAACTTGTGGGTCGAATGCTTCTCCAAAATCTGCAATCATAATTGCAGAGTCCTCCAGGGAAATCTCATCACTACTGAGCCCGAGCCAAGCTGGGATAATAGCTTCTACAGGAACTCCAGCGTCCAGGGGAGCGCCATCTTCACGAACAACCTGTTGCTTTGCTGGTTCGCCGGTTCTATGATATAGCTGCTCGACAGTCATGTCTTGCATATCAGATGGCAAGCGAAGGAGGATGTTTGCTAGGTGAAGATCAGCAGTCATATTTAGCTTTGAATCTATAACTACTCTAAATACCAAGGGAATGTGCCAAACATACCTCCATGAACAATGTTTTGAGAATGGATTAATTGCAGGCCAAGTATAAGCTGCGATGCGATGGCTCGAGCGGCAGGGAGAGGAAGGAGCCGATGATATGAAGCGTCCTTTGCTTCATGAATACTGATCCTAGCAGCATCTGTGACCAAGCACTGATGAGTGCCATTCGGCCCAGAGAATGTGAAAGAATCCAGTAGGTTCTGTACGGTAGCCTTCCCAGGGAGTTTGGATGTAGCTCTAGCTAAATGCAAAAGAATCTGTATCCCCTGAGTTCGTTCAGTCGCTTGCGCGGTAAAGATTTTGAGGGCAACAAGTCGACCTTGCCTTTTATCCTTGTGATTGCTAGGCACAATAAACTACCCTGCACATGATACTTGGATATTGTTAGATAATACATGTAATAAATAGGTGGCTAGAGACCTAAATTAGGCTTAGCGCACCGAGTATATAAAGTAGTCTTTGAGCCCTGAAATCAGGAGCAACAACAAGAAAAATACACACACTTTTAAACCCCATACAATCCAACAGATATCACCTTACTAAGGCGGCTCATACCCCAGAAGCTGCATGACCTTTCGTGCAATCACAGCCAACCAGATCCTTCATATGACCTGTAATGGAAACGCTAACGTCATTTGACTCTCAAACGAAGGGCAAGCCGTTCGTTGGCTGTGTGGGATTCAGCTCGTTTGTTCTAGGCATGTATCATTCAGGCACCTTTTCGAAACATCCAAGGGGATGCATAAATATCTAGTTTCTTTACGAACAACTGATCTTTCCAAAGATAGAGCATTATTGGAAGGTGATTTCTATTAATATGTTCGTTCTATTTCCATGGCATTCGGTCCCTAATTATAGCGAGTCAATCCCTAGCTTGCTATGCACTGTGCCACAGTTAGCGCCCATGACAATGTAACACAGCGCGCAGGTCATCTGTATATATATATATGATGCGGGGTTCTCTCGCTCCCCCCCTTTTTTGCATTCTCAATGATGCCTTTTTGCGGCTGATTGGATTCCATTCGGGAGTCAGAATACTCTCTTTTTATATACTATTCTCTCCATATCTAGCCAGTCGACATAAAGGAAGTTTCTACCGCGTATCATTGAATCTCTACTCTTTTGGAACATTTTTCTCGCCTAACTCGATTCTCGAAGATGAGACCATTTACCCGGGGAGGGCGTATCTCTGGTCCAACCATGGCTACTAAAAGTGCTTCCTCGCAGTCCCACATTCCTGCCTTTTTTGGAACTCTAAGTGATGAGGCAGGTACCTCTTGCACCGTTTCCACTCCCTCCACATCAGGGTCATCTACTCCAGAACAATCACAGATTCCCCCTTCAGCACCGTCACATTTGACTCGGAGTATTTTTATCAATTCTACCGGGAACAGTTCTGGCCCTCAGCCTATTAACGCCGAATTTACATCAGAAATTGGTAGGCATGATATGTTGGGTTCGGTAAGGAGCGACGAGCTTAGCACGTCACCGAAAAATATCCCACTCCCTCCAAGTGTTCCTAGTGTGGCTAGCTCCCCCTTCCCTTCTACCCCAAATTGTGCTTCGCAGTTCGACTTCATTGGAACGGAAAACACGATTCGGAATCCATTTATTTTCACGGGCTCCCAAACTGGTACCCCGGAATCCAATCCCTCGCAACACCGGCGATATATGGTCCCAAGCTTTATACAATCGGAACCTTCAATGCGCTCAGGAAGAACAGAAAACAGTAGTTTTATTGCCTCAACAGCATCATCTCCTACTCCTTTAGGACAAACAAATCGCCCACCTCTCAGCACTAAAAGCATGGGCGAGTCATCCCTTATTAACAATTTTGCTCAGTTTAGGTTGCACACAGATCCAAGCCCTCCTAGAGGCTCCCAGCTGGGTGAAAATTCTTCATATTTCCATGTGGGCAGCGCTGAAGGCCCCAATCCAAAGGAAGAGTATCATTATTCCGCCGTGAATAACGAGCTACTTTCCGCCGACTGCCTTGACTCTATATTACGGGACAGGCTGAAAAGTGGGATTGGGGTTGCCCAAAGTATCGCCAAAGTCATTCAACGCTCGGAGATCGGTCTAAATTTGGACCCACGGCTCGCAACTATTCTCCGAGCAGCAAAGGAACTGTCTAATTTTTGTGCTCAACCGGAAAGAAAAATTGGAGTGGTTGGTAATACCGGTGCAGGTAATTATTGCTCATATATTAAAATCTCAGCGTATTTATTAATTATGTGAACTAGGCAAAAGCAGTTTGATTAATGCTCTCCTCGACGAATATGGGCTGGCCAAGACAGTGAGAAATTTACCAACGTAATTATACTGACAATGCTGATGATTAGATAGGCCGGAAACGGTCGGGCTGTAACTTCATTTGTGACAGAGTACCGATATCCGCGTGATGAACATATCTCCGATCGAGCTCTTGAGATTGAATATCTTCATGGAGCAGATCTTGACCAAGAGCTGATTCAACTTCTGGCTGATTACCGCGAGCCATTTGCTCCGCACTGCAGCCGCAAGGATATACCTGCTGAGGAATATGCAGAATTGGAGCGCAAGTCTGACTCAGCGAAGATTTCTCTCACCCAGGCATTTAGCATGCATGTCGATTGGGATATTGAAAAGCTGAAAGGGTTCGAGTCAGACTCTTATGAACAAGCATTGACATGCCTTCGAAGATGGGCCAGATTAATAGAGTGGCCTGAGGGGGTTCATGAGGGTCGATATTCCGCGACTGCAAAAGATATTCAGCACCAGAAAATATTGATAGATCGATGTGTATCGAACTCTATCTGGGCATTCATAAAGATTGTGAGGTATGTACCTTCCCTTAATGCTTACACATTGTGTCCTGCTGAAAATTTTTTTTTCTAGGGTTTATGTTAAGTCTCAGGTTCTCAAAAATGGCTTGGTCCTCGCAGATTTACCGGGTATGTACATTCAAAAGACAATAGGGAGAAGCCGAAAAGTGCTAATTTTATTCTAGGCTTCGGCGATATTAATTATGCCCGTGTCCAAGCCGCAAGACGCTATATTTCTCGGTGTGATGAAATATTTATTGTGTCTGGAATCGCCCGAGTCATAGATGACAAAAATATATATGATATTTTACGGGAGCACATTGTTGGCCCTCGAGTGGGTGAGAGGGCGGCCAGTCTAAATGCAAACATCATTTGTACTCGTGCTGCGGTAGGTCTCCCGGCATTTCAAGACTGAGACTGAATAAAGAACTGAATCTATGTTACATAGAACTTCAACCGCGGTGATCGAGAAGAATGGCTGGCTAAAGTGAACCAATCTGATCTCAGACAGGCTGAGAATCAAAAGCGTGCCGCAAAAAGCGGAAAATGGGTCCATGCCAGTGATATGGAAAAGGCAGAAATTAAGTATTATCTCCTCTTAAGCCACTATACGATATAAGATATGTAGCTTATCCCTTTTAACCTAGTCACCTCCGGCTTTTTGTAAAGGCAAGAAACCACCAGATCGAGGCCGAATTACGAGCAAATCACGAAACATCCGGTATCAATCTCAACATCTTCTTTACTGATATAGACCATTACTTTGAGCCTGTGAACGAACTAGAAGTGGAGATTAGTGGAATAGCAAAGCTTCGAAAATTCTGCTATAGAATTCGAGCGAGCGCAGTCGAAGCAGCAGTGAACAATTTTTTAAATAACTCGCTCCCAGGTCTCATTCATTCTTTAGAACTCTGGTCCGAAGCGGCAACCCAACCGGGAGTCCAGCTTTTACGGAGCCAAGTTGACACTACAGCGCTTCAGAAGGTTTGTTATACTCCTATAGTCTGCCTTCTAGAGTCTCCAGTCTTTTGTCCTTAAAATCGAGATAGATAACGCTCAATAGCTTAACTTGCATAGAGCATGGCTTCCGTCGAACAAGAATGGAGGGAATCAATATCACAGCTTATAGAAAATACCATTTCGAAATCATATTGTGAGTCACGTTCCAGATACAGCCTCCATCTACTCTGACACGCATAGGTCCTAATCGGCGTGTGATTGAAACGGCTGGCCTGAGGGCTTGCGAATCTTGGAATACGGTAAGAAAGATCAAAAACTTTTCCAGGGGCTATTATAAATCACTCCTTGCTAAATTTATCTTCTCAATAGTTTCATGGCCGTATGTTATATGCAATAGTCTCAATATTTTAGGAGGCCTAGCTGAATCCTGATAATGCGGTATAGATTCTTATGCAGCATGGTGCCGTCATAATGGTACCCATGAAACCAAAACTCAGCCATACCGGTGCTGGAACTCAGAGCTCATTGAAAAGATGACCAAGACTATGAAGGCTTCCTGGGAGATACTTTATCACGAAGCAGATGATAGTTTTGACTTATGGAGTCAAACAATGGGTGGCGTGATCGACGAGATAAATACCAAGACTAAAGGCAAGCCACAAAATCTCTCTGCTTCTGACTGTTACAAAGAATCTCTAGCTAAATTTCAACTATAGCGGCGAATGCTCCTAAAGCACTAACTTATCTCCTACAAGCTCGGAAAAGAATCGTCAAGGCCAAAATCGAAGACGCCCGAGGAGACTATTTGGCCTTATTTGGGTCAGTGAACCTGCTCTAATTCGGGATATTGCTCCCCTTTTAAAGGGAATTTAATAGCTTATCTTGCAGAACTAGGAATCTTCATAGAGATGCAACAACAGGACGAACTAACTCCCTAATTCTCAAGCAAATGCTTCCAGTATATCTCCGTTGCGCCTCAGACTCTGGTACGTTGTCTACCATTTTTTTTTAAAGAAGGCAAACAGCCCTTCATACCCCTCACTAGTAATTGTGTTACTTCCTTAGCTTACCAGTTTTCCTAGGCCCTGGCGTCTTTAAACGGCGCTCGAGCCGCATCCATGACCATGTGAAATCCGGCAATATATACAATAATATCCACCGCGACATAAAGTCAAAGTTAGAAGAAATAACAGAAAACACAAGCCTTGAGCTGGCAAGCGAGATGGAAGCTATTCGGGAACAAATTGATACAGATCTTGCTACTGTTGAAGTAGTGGATGATTCATTGATGAAGGAAGATCCCACTTTATTTGACGAATTAGCGCACGTTTTGCCGTGGGCAAGGTCTTTTGTGGACCAGCAAGTTAGGAGTTGAGGTTCTTCGGCTTGACTGATATATGTGTATAAGTAGCCTACCTTCCATAGTAGTCTAGAAAGGGAAAACCTACGGTTAATGAGGATAAAAATCATGAACAGCCAAGAAAGATTAGCCTAAGTACAGAGATTGGCGCCGAAAGTCTATTAGCGACTTATCAGAGGCCTCGCTAGCGTAAGGAATAGGGGATGCAGCGGATAAAATTAGGGGCAAGGGCAGGCTCTAGCCCTTCCTACCCTAGCTAGTTTGGCGCCAATAGGGTTCAACCCCTGATTCCTGAGACTCCCGAGAAGTATGACTGGAGTGACTGTACTAGTAATTATCCTCCGTTTCTTCCAGCCTTTTGATTCTAATCCCTGTCGACGAGGAGGTTACGTGCATATTAATCCTAGCCTTGCGTCGTTTCTGCCCAAGTTGAAGTTCTATTCTCAGCAGTACTCTCTGTCAAATACATATATATGTATATAACTTTCAACATAACATAATAATTAATACTTTTAAGCACCGTGGCACTTCATATCAGACCATAATTTCTGGGGCTTTAGTCATTAATGCAGATTTGCAATGTTATCCCGCAGGCCCTTCGGGATTGGAAGTGACCATGAGGGCACAGCTGAAGTGGCATTTGAGACTCAGATAGACAATATTGGGCTATTGGTATAACATAATGACTGTGAAGGGACCAAAAGCAGAACAGATATCATGTTTTTTGTTTATAGACTCTGTAGTTCTTAGATGGGAACCTGTAATGGCATGGCAAGCATGACTATATAAGTGAGAGCAGTATGAAGCTAGTAGTTTCATATCCTAGTTTTTTGCCTTTGGTGCAGTGGCAACACCTTCAGAATGCTCTCTGGAGATGCGCTGTGACAAATCCAGCTTCTCCCATGCTTTTGGACTGTAGCGCCGGGTTCAAAGACAGGAAATATCAAGGCTCACCTCCTTTGCAAGATAGTATGCATAGAGTGATTCCCCTTTATCTTCCTCCTGTTGTCGCAGCTGATTAGCACTAGGATGGTACTCTAGAAAGTCATTTTCCCCATTATCCTCTGGGAACTCATTATCATCACCAAAAATGGATGAGCAGTCCGTTGTAGAATCTTCATTGTCTGAGAAGTGGTTGCCTTCAGAGTTGCTAGTGGACTGAAAAGGGCCATCTTCTGTGCCAACAATAGCCATATTTCAAGAAGGTGTTATGCACGTCAATCTAGGCTCAAAGTAGAATTGGCTGAGATTTCTATTCTACCAACAACTAGGTACAATATAAACAAAATACTAAGGTTGATGTAAAGAAAGGGGGTTAGGGGTTCAACACACTTTTATACTATATAGATCTTTAGAATGGATCTATGTATTGCTGTGGTTAGCAGACTAACCTGAGCCTAATGCTAGTGACGCCAAAGAGAGGGGCTAAAGCTAAGAAAAGAAAATGATGTTTTATCCAGCCTCATTTTGTAATGATCCTGCTTTGAAGCCAGCCTAGATTTCAGTAAATGAAAAGGAATATTATCCTTCAATATTATATTTGATGTTTTGCCAACTTGTGACAAATTCTGAGATATATAGTGCAAAAGTCATCACTATATTGCATCTATAAAAGGTATACAAGGCTTAGAGAGTGCACCATTACTACTTAATAGGCTCTGACAGCTAATTTCAGTACCTAACACTACAGAGTATTGTTATCTTGCTTTCTTTTAGCCTTTTCAAGAGGCCAAAATGTTAAATCCTGAAAATTATACTGTCAGCTGGATCTGTGCAATAAGTATAGAAGCAGTTGCCACACATGCATTCCTTAATAAAGAACATCTAGGAGTGGACTATCAGCACCCACATAACTGTTATGCTCGTCAAGCTAGATTCAAAATAGAATGAAGATATATTGGCTATCCTATCGATAACTAGGCACGGCTGCAAAAGAATACTAAGGTTGGTGAAAATAAGGGGGTCAAGGGGTTCACAAGATCTTTATAGTTAGTTGGTTACTGTATGAGGCTTAGTCAGAACCTATCAATAACAACAATAACTACACACTGGGTAGAATTGGGAAACACAATGTAGTTATTGCTGTCCTACCAAATGGACAATATGGTATAAGCTCTGCAACTGGCGTCACTAGGGATATGCTGCATAGTTTCCCAAAGATCAGAATTGGCCTCATGGTTGGTATTGGTGGAGGAGCACCAAGCCAGAAGCACGACATCCGCCTAGGGGACATTGTAGTTAGCACTCCTGGCAATGGAGAGAGTGGCGTTCTCCAGTATAATTTTGGAAAGGTAACTCTAAATATACTAGTTAGTTATATTTAGTATACTTAGTAATCTCTTCTTATTAGTTAGTTAGTTATCTAAATTATTTCTTAACTTAGATTTAATTATACTAAATTATATTTAAATCTCTATTTTCTACTTTTATAAATTCTATTAAAATAAGTTCTCTAATTATTTCTACTATTTAGTTTATGTGAAAGAGAGCGATGTGTCTGTCGCAGAAGTGGTCTGACATGGTGGAATTTCAAAGCTGTATTAGCTCGGTTAGCCATGATGCAGGTTTGAACCGTTAGCTACCCAGGTTCGAAGACACCCAACCAATTATTATGCCTATGTTCCATCAATCTTCGACGAAGGCTTTTGCTAGAATGTTTGTTTGCTGCCCTGTCTCTTGATGTTCCAACCGCGATGGCGAAGTTCGGTCGGACTAATCAGCATCAGTAGCGCACTAATTTAAGTGGATCCATACATGTAGGCATATATAGTTACGGAGTACGGAGTAGTTAGAAGTATTATCTTCAGAATGAAGTCAGTCAGACACACAATAGCGCGCTCATTTTCCTTGCTTCACAGGAAACCCCTCGTAATTACTTCCTCAGGACCTCTTTGGTCCCAACACCAGCTAGTTGATGAAGGTACTCGCCAATCGCTATCAAGTCCTTGTCAAGGTTGGCTGGGGAGTCTCCTCTACCACATGGTTTGCTCGTGATATGCGAGGGTATTGTTACCTTTTCTCGAATAGCTAACTCGTGTCCTTTGCTAAAGAATATCTAGAGAAGGATCAGAACTGGATATCGTTGTAGCACTAAAAATAATCAATATAGAGGAACATATATCTGAAGATGAACATGAAATCGAGAATCATATTGCTAGGAAGGATCCATCGCATCGCGGCTACCCCATTTTTCTAACAGCTTCCGAACGTTTCGAGATAAGCGGCCTGGCTGGAATACATCTTTGCCTAGCATATGAGGCCATGAGGGAGTCACTCTGGCTTTTGCAGAGATGGTTTAATAATGGCACCATTCCTCTTCCCCTTGTTAAGACATATCTAGTTTTTCTTTTTACTGGTCTAGATTATCTTTACTCCGAATGCGGGGGTTGTCCATACCAGTGAGCATTCCAGCTACTGCTTCCTTTGAATGACATTAGGCTTCTAATCTGTCTTTGCAGATTTGAAATTTGAGAATATAATGGTCACGTTCGCAGATCTGGCTGTGCTTAATGACTTCATGAACTCCCAGCTTGATCAACCGATGCAGTACAAAATTGACTCCACAGGCCGGCCAGTTTATCGCTGTCACAACGATTTCGGAACATTGAGAAAAATTAGAAATATACCAAAAATAATCGATTTCGGCCTGTCCACAAAACTTGATAATCCAGACGATTGGGATGTACCCTATCCAGCCAGATGCAAGGAAAACGAGCGTTATAACGTGTCTGATCGACTTGATTCTGAAGTACATTTCGAGGACCACTTATTGCACCTTCGTCAGAGTTCCTTATTCTGTACTCCGTACTCTAGAGCCGTGGGATGTTCAAGAGAAGGAAATATTACAGGAAAAAAGCAAGACGCCAAGAACATGTGTCTTGGAAGGAAAGCAACCACCATTAAATAATAGTTAATAATAAGAAAAGCTTGAGATAGTTATGTCTATCTGTCGGATAATAATAAATAATAGGGAAGGGTGTGATTTAAAGTTATTTTTATAATCTTTCGAGATTCGTGAACCAGGGATCAACTCAGAACTACGGAGTATTGAGGGTTAACTAACTATTTGTTACCGCTGGTTCTCCCTCTTCAGGATCACATCCCCTCTATACGACGCCAACATGGGCTCTGACACTAGAGCTACCAGTCATTCTGGCCTCGTCGACTTGGGCACGGAGTTGACTTGCTCGGTATGCCCGTATTTTCATCCCGCTTCATCGAATCCGCAGTTGATAGACTGTCCTGGCAGCATCTCTCGGAAAACTAACATTGCTCTAGATATGTACAGATCTTCTCTATCAACCATTAACCCTCCTGGACTGCCTGCATACCTTCTGCGGTTCTTGTCTGAAAAGCTGGTTCTCGTGGCAGGCATCCGGTTCGCCAACCCGAAATCAACCTCGTTTTACCTGCCCCGCCTGCCGCGCTACCGTTCGAGATACCCGTCACGATGCGAAGGTCAACACACTCCTAGATCTATTCCTGCAATCAAACCCAACCAAGGTGAAGTCATCTGAAGAAAAGGAAGAAGTCGCAAAGGAATACAAACCAGGAGAGCCCGTGCTGCCTCCTCCTCCTCCTCCAGACCAGATTGTGCTCAGTACTAGCGAGGAAGAGGATAATGAGCTCCTACAAGAGGTTAGAGAGCGAAGCCTTAGAGATCTCGACCGACCCAGACTCCCAAGAGAATCCTTCTCGAGAGGCAGGTCTGACCGCAGCCCTGCTGAGCGCGCAAGGGAACAGCGATTAGAAGATGCACGGAGGAGGCGGAGGACAGAACGACGTATGAACGCCTCTCCACAGATGCGCAACCTAAGAAACCCGAGCCCAGATACCAGACGGATCGAACACCAGTCGAGTCTAAGGTCGCTTCTAGGCTATTCGGCACATGAATCAGATATTGAAGATGAAATTCTTCGACAGATTGCCGAAGAAGGATTGCTGGATGGCGTCGATCTTCACAGCTTAACTGCCGCACAAGAGGATGAATTAACAGAACGGATTGCACAGGCATTTCGAAGACGGCATCTGGAACGATCGGTCTCTCGAAACCGTAGCCGTCGACCCAGTCCTCCAACATCTACTTCTTCCTCTTCCGCCACTGTCAGCGATGCGCAAGCAACGACGTCAACAACCGTAGCAGCAGCAGCAACAACAGCAACAACAACAACTACTACTACGGCGCCAACAACATTATCAATAGCAACTGAAGAAGGTCAGCCCCGTACAAATCGTAACGCTGCACGCCAAACCTCAGAGCGCGACAGACCTTCATCGACCACAAGGTCGCGACTTTTAGATCCCAGCTCTGCCAATAACCCTTCTTCTGGCCATCGCAGGCGCTCGTCAGAGCAAGGAGCAAGACAAAGAAGACAGACATCTCCAACGCCGGAAAGTGGATCAGTTCGTTCATCTGATGCGCCAACAAGGCCTTCTTTAAGGTCAACGAGGGACTCTTCTGCTCGGAGACACTCCACTAATCCGTCTCTTTCTACACCTGCTCCCAACAATCGACGTGCCTCAGCCTCTACAAACGCCCATTCCCCTTCGCCTGGGAGAAGACCGGCGTCTAGCTCTAGAACACCGCGACAATCAAGCAACCAAGCATCGCCTGAGGTTTCGACTACACATTTGACATCTCCCACATCCACACTCACTCCCAGCAGTACCCCCCAAGCATTGCCTATCCGACGACCAGCCGAACCCCTCTCACAATCAACTCCTAATCCAGTTTCCCAACCAAGGATCGCAGTGCCTGAACCGACGGTTCAGCCAGCGTCTCCCCCTCTCCCCTCCTCCACCCCGATTGTACCGCAAGCAACCCCTGAACCTTCCATCTCGTGTGAGCGCTGTGGGAAAAATGATATACAATATGAGCTGCACAAATATTGCAAACTGTGCAAGGAAGGGAACTACAGTTTATGTTTGCGCTGCTTCCGCCAAGGTAGAGGCTGTTCGCATTGGTTTGGATTTGGTGATGCAGCCCAATATTACTATGATAAGAAAATATCGGCTCTAGATGTAGCTGCTGCGGAGGCCTTGGGGCCTCCTCATGTACTCTACTGGCGTAGATACTTACGACTACCTGAGGGTGAACCGTCAAATCAGGCGGGTGAAGATAAAAGTACAGCTGCAAAGAAACCATTGTTAGAGCCCTCCGAGAGATTGCAAACCGGGATGTTTTGCGATATGTGTCAAGCCCATTCGGATGACTGCTTTTGGAAGTGTGCTGACTGCAATGATAATGAATGGGGGTTCTGTAACAGCTGTGTCAACCAAGACAAATGCTGCACTCATCCATTGTTCCCTATTACACGTCTGAAGGATACTACAGTCCCTATTCGACCGCTCGAATCACAAATGCAGCAACCACAAACAATTAATAATTCGCCTGCAGCCCCAGCCCAAATCTCAGTCCCAGATACATTTCTAAGCGAGTATGCGGCTCTACGGTTTTCTACCAAATGCAATATTTGCACGTATCCAATCCCACCATCGGTAACGCGATTTCATTGCCCTGAGTGCAATGGCGGGGATTATGACATCTGCACAAACTGCTATCTCAAACTAGGCGCATCCGGGAAAATCAGTAAAGACAACGGTCGGAACGGCTGGCGTCGATGCCTCCAAGGCCATAGGATGGTCATCATCGGGCTCGAAGACCATGAAGACGGCCAGAGACGGATCATCGTGCAGGGCCTCGTTGGCGGGCACTCATGGGAGCATTTCAACCCCTCATCACCAACTAACAGTTCCCAACAACAGCAGCTGGTCTCATCTTCTCAATCCGCCGACAGGTGGACATGGTCTGAACCGTCCTCCCAAGAAGGTGGTGGTGGTGGGAGTAGTGGAGTCCGTCTCCGCAGACGACTCAATCGATATCAACAACAGGGAGCGGGAATGAATGCAGTCGATAATAATAGCAGTAACAACAGGGCTACACAGGACGCCAAGTTAGCGCTTGGGCCTCGCTTCCCGCCTTCAGGAGGGCTTGGCCTGCGCGTCGTTGCGAGGTGGGCGTATTATCCAGAGCCCGATGATAAGGATGAGATTATGTTCCCCCGCGGGGCAGAGATTAGCGAGGCCGAGAATATCAATGATGATTGGATGTATGGGTGTTATGCTGGACAAGTAGGGGTGTTCCCAGGAGAGTATGTTGTTATTGTGTCAGAAGTTAGTTAGGGGAGGCCTCCCTTTCTTTCCTATTTGATTTCCATTTTTTTTCGGTTTCACGATTGTTTGTGCTTTTTTTTAATGCGGTAACGAAGATAACGATATAGGAGGTGGAGCAATGGCTATTCACATTGCTAGCAATGAATTTCATTTAAGAGTTCGAAAATTTTCATTTCGTCAACACTTGGTCAGTTTCTTTTTCAACTATCTCGAGAGAAGGAAAATCGGGTAGTTACACACTGGGCCAACTTCTAATACTAAGATGAAAAAGCCAACAGTCTTAGTGTAAACGAGGGAGGACGAGGAGGTGGTGGTATATGTATATCTACCTCTGGCCGTGAACCTTCTACCTCCCGATTTGGTAAATGGTGGAAGTTAATGGTTGCATATGCAAGAACCGGGTATCGTAAGCTTGGTTATAACAGGTATTAATATTATCAAAGGCCGATGGATGGGTAGATGGTTTAACTCTTCTGCATGTCTGAAGATTCCCTCCTTCCCCTCTTTTTTTGGTCATGACACTTTGTGACTTGGTTATTGACAACGAATCGGAGGCTAAGGGAAAGACGGAGCGACTTGATGAAGGACAACCATCAAAACGCCGATGCAAGCGTTGTCTGTCTGTACAAGCCGTGCCATACCATGCTATTTCCCTTTTAGCTCTCTTTCCCCTCCTTCCTCCCATCCCGTGTGACGGGCATTTTATTGCGTTCATCATGATTTCTTCTTTGTGTTGGATACAGTGTCGCTGTGCAATATCAACGAAAGCGGAGAAGGGGTCATCTGGGCATTCTATTCTCGGAAGTATTCCCTTTTCTCTAGTTTGGAGCGACTAAAGGATTATCATCTCCCTGGATTCCTAAGTATTTGTTGTCTTCATCATGCACGATTCCATCGCTTGACCGCTGAAAGAAAAGAAGCAGTATGTACATACTGCAGCATTGGAATTTCCCGCGTAGGGTATCTATCCAAAATGACAGGATATGAAGAAGATAATATCTCTGAGCTACCGGAATCCAAATGTAAGTATCTATAGCCTCTCGAGTGTACACTAGTAGACTAACCATACATACAAACAAACGGAACCCCAGTTGCTTTGCGAAACACAAGACGGGACTAGTTGTGCAGAGAACTGTAGAAGTACAGAACAAACAAGAACACGTCGGACTGCTCGGGTGGTGGCAGGCAGTACTATTTATTCAATAACCGCTGGGCCAAAAACCGTCCATTTCAAGTTCCACCAAGTTCAATTTTGCAAATTATAAGTCTTAGCCGTTGGACGAGCCTGAATAGGATGCTGGTCGGGTGTTGATAAATGTCGCCAAGGAATCAACCTTCGCACACACTCCGGATTTTATATCCGTAGCATATCATAGTTAACTATTATAGGGATGATTATAGGGATGAATAGCTCGTGTATCCGACGGAGCAGTTCAGAAGATAAATTAATTATCCGTGTCGGCAAAATTTCGGCCCCCATAGACGGATTCGTGCGAGGGGGGGGGGGGAGTTTGGGGTTTTCCTGTGCGGAGTATTGAGCAGGGGAACGGCCCTTATTTTGAAACATCAAGTACATGGCATTCTCAGAAGTAATATCTCATCCTTATTCGTTATCTGTTGGTTACGGATAAAGATTGAGCTGAGGGAGGAGGCCAGGGAGAGTAAAGCTAGTTTTAGATGCAGCAGGCGATGTTCGTGGTTCGATTTACCCTTCGAGAATTATACGGAGTAGATGGAGAATGCCTGTTTATCGTCAACCGTCCGCATCGTGGCCTGGGGTGGAGCAGTTGCCGTCGCTGCAGTCGGGTTTTGAATCCGCGAATTAACACTTGCAGCTTTCTAGACATGCAGCAGGCCAGTGACAACGGAATTAATCTCTCACTCCTCGCTCATTAGTGACTGGGATATGAATTTTGAAGATCAAGAAATGCCTCAGTTAAGAGTTTTAAAATTGCATGAGACGGTCAAGGTGCGTTTTCACATCTGACACTGTATTTCCTCCGAAGATGTTCTGATGTATTACTCCGTACTTCGGCTTCATCTTGCTTGTTTGCGATGTTTGCTCCAAGGCTCTGGGAATCACGTGAGTTTAATCAGATAAGGTTAGTGTAGATCAGTGCGGGGGTCAACCAGCCAATCATAGGCTTAGAGATGCTGACATAACAAGGTTCCAGTAGTTATGCTAACGTTAACTAACGTAATCCACCACCCAACGGATCGCACAACCTTCCCGGCCACTTGAT
>JANTQB010000192.1:0-21291 GCA_032988175.1 Myotisia sp. PD_48
GCTGAGCGGACGGGAAGCCCTGTATTCCACCTCCTATGGTCGTATGTATCAGTTTGTTAGTCGAGTGTCGATAAATAAGAGATCTGGTTTAATCGGTCACTTAAAAAAAGGAGAATAGTAACGAAATCTTTAAATATTATGTAGGTGAAATGAAGGTGCGGATTAATTTCCTCGGGGAAAAAGGATGTGCCCAAACAATTAACATTAAACTAGAAGACGAGCTATAAGAGCAGGCCCAAAGATTTCGGCACTGTATTATATAAAAAATCCAGACCGTCTGAATGAAGCAGAAAGAATATGGGGCCAGCATTGCATGGATGATAACATCACACACAAGGGCGGAGCACCAAACTTGAGAGGGCAAATAAACATTAGAAATTAAACAGGTTGTTAAGGAGCGAATGAACAGTTTTAACAAATAAAATGCAATGAAACAGACCCGAAATGAGATATAAAACGCAAGAGAAAGGGATTATGCAGAGCACTATCAAGGCTAGGAATATTGATATAGCCGTAAAAGTATCCCTGCACCATTCCAATTGTTCAAGCTCTCTCACTACCGAACCATCAAGAAATGAGTTAGGTAAATATAAGGTAAGTAAGCTGGTAAAAAATTCATCCTCGTCAAAATAGAAGCTCCTCCGATTCGACTGGATTACAAAACGATGTTGATGGTGATGGGCATGTTGAAGTCGATATCACCGATACACATTTGGAACTAATGAAACATTAACAACTAGAACAGAACACTTAAGAAAGAGACCATGCTTTTTAACATACCCCAAAGTTGTTATTGCAGCAGATAACTTGTTGTTGGCAGTTCACGGCAGACTTGACGCAGTTGTGCTCTAGTAGAAGAGAGAAAAGGAAGGTCAGCCATGACTTCCGACTGGGTGTGAATGATGTATTGAATGATGAAACTTACTTCCACTCTCGGTGCTGCAGCAGTATGGAATACCAGTCTGGCAGTTGTTCGTCTGCTGAACTGGTGGTGGGCAGAGACCAGGAGGAAGGAATCCCTTAGGCACAGCCGGGCTAGCATCACGCGCAACCAGCTCGCCAGCTTCTGGAGAAGGCTCTGGGACAGGCCCTGGGCCTGGATTAGGGATGGCCTCCGGTTCTGCAACAGGTACGGCAAGGACGTTTGCGAACAGAAGGGCAAAGATGAAAACAACGTAGTTGATTAGTCCTCTCATTTTGGCGGTGGGCTTCTTTGTCTTTTGACGAACAAAAATCTACACGATATGCAAGAGAGATTTCTCACTGTGAGAAGAAGAGGGAAGAAAGAGTAGAAAACTCAAACGAGGGTCAAGGGGGAAGATTTGTGGACGAGCACGAGGATGGGGATAGTTGGGAGATGGGAAAGGGGATTCATTTTGAATCGATTTCTAGCCTAAGATTTGATCTTTGCTGCTTCAAGCTCATCTAAAAATATACGAGAAGGCTTTTTTTTTATTTTTTTTTCTTCTTCCTTGGTCTGGTTTTGATCTCTCAATAGGCCCGTCTCATGCGGTTCGCTTGTTCGCTCTCGCTGTCGAAGAGACTCTTGTTGGGTATCAATATGGGGTATATGCCTTAAGCTGTTGCGCTAGACAGGAAGAAGTTGGATCTGCATAGCCCGCATCGGTCACTGGAAGCAACAGCAGTCTCTTCCTGGTCCAGGTCAGAGTATATGTGTAGCTCAGGCCAATAAGGGGGAGGATACAAGCTAAGTTTTTCCTTTTGCCCCTTGATTCCAGTCAGTAAAATTCTATTCCTGGCCCACGGGAAGCCAACGACGGATAACCAAACGTCAGAAACCGGGAGAATAATTGAGCGGTCAAAAACGATGTCTAGAGCTGCAGAAGCTTTCTCAGACACGGAAACGGAAAAGGTGACGGGGTGCAGCATGGGCTGACATCCCAGCTTTCCTACTGGTGGCCTTACGCATAACGTCCCGAGGGGCTGAGCTTTTGTGAATACACCACCATAAATCAGCCGCGAATTGAGTTGAATATGTCTTGAGTATATTTGTGATGGGCTTGAACCTTTTTTGTCTTTTGTCTTTTCTCTTTTTGCTTTTTGTAGTCTGGTTTTCTTTTCTGCTTTAGTTTTTTTAAACAATCCGTGCAATTCCCATAGTCTGGAGGGCATGCGCAAGGTTTGCCAGTGATTCATATCCTATTCCTTGGATGCGTGCCAGCCGCTGAATGGATGAGAGGTTTTTCGGTTAGTGTTTTCTCTTTGATGCATGCATATGCTGGCAAACAACAAAGAAGCAAGGACGTTCATTCGGTCGCTGCACAATGCTTGGTTTGGGTCGTCAGGTCTGGACCGCCCTCGCCCTCGTGGCATCCGGCTGGGTTTCAACCCCAGATCCTGATAATTATCCTGGTTTACGATAGGGCAGGCCCATCGCAGCTGCTAGGGCCTTGGATCATCCACTACCTAATGGCTCCCGGAAGCTTGGTACCACCTCAGAACGATACGAGAATCTGGAGAAGTAGGAGTTGTGTACAGAGTATGGAGTAATAGAGTACAGGAATAGTCTCCGGGCCATGTGGTGTTTATCGAGGATGTCGTACACCAGCCCGCGAAACATCCTGTATCATCTTACAGCCTGACCGACAGACCTCCTCTGCCTATAGTTACCCGTGTCCCTAGTCCATATCCCTATCCCGACCGAGACCTTCAATTACGAAACAAATCTCGCTCTCAGCAGTCTTGTTCACAAGCAAGCTTATGTCAAAGATATTGAAGCTGAATATCCCATGTTGATTCGGCCCCCTGATCACCCAGCTCCTCTCCTTGTGCCAAAAAAAAAAACCAAGAGTCAAAATAATAACTTCCATTCATCCAACTCAGCTGTCGATTTGGGTTTAGGCTTTGCTATCCAACCATCTAACCTCGCTGGCCATTACGGTCAGTGTTGCTCGACAGAAACGGTCTCTTTTTTTTCTCTCATGCAATGCTCCTGACGTGGTTCCAGATTCTAATATTTCTCGGTAAACTGCCACGATATTGATGATAACCTTTCGTGGCTTCAAAACCATGTGAAAACACACTTCAACCTGTGAATATTGAAATTCACTCGCAGGTCAACTTCTTTAACTTTCCCCAAGCTGCAATATCCCCTTGATTCGTTAGAGCTATGCGATATCTCAGCCCGATCGACTAGGGATCCCTCTGTAGGGTTCACCGAGCCTCAGTCGGATCAAAAGTATCGGGCGGTCCTGATTGTTGTTTGGATAGGGAATAACTCTCTTCCGTGCTCTTCTGGGTCTTGGATGTCACACAAAGTTAATGCCCTGCCACAATTATATGCCAGGGACACAGGCATATTTCTATTTTGGATATCTCCAAATAATAGAAAAACTCAAAGCTATCAAACAAAGCTCTCCCTGCCCTGAAATCTATGCCAGTCATCAACCTGTAACCCCCAAACAGTCACGGGTGAGAAAATAGCCACCACTTTTGCTCAACCTGAATGCTTGACACATCGGAATAGGTTTGCATCTATAATTGGTAAAACTTTTCTTCAGCAGTAATGACCTAGACCTGAAGCCGATAATAAAGGCTATTGGGGGGGGCTGAGCGCTGAAGCTTGGAAGCGTCAGAAAGTATCGAGAGTATAATCGGATAAGTCGATGGGACTGGCTATGTGTCAGTTCCGGTGCGTGGTGGCAGGGAGAGCACAGTGCATAAGCGGACTTGAAGCAGAGCGATTGGACGAAGACCTAGTGCCAAATTCAAATATCTATAGGTCAGTTCCATAAAGCTAAACTTCGCTATGCGTTTGCATGGACAAATTTTATTCCTGGATCCCATGCGATTGGCAGACCCTGGTTCTAGCCCTGGCATTGCTTCCATAGCGAACGGAGACAGCAAATCCGGGACTTGGACGTTTTCTCATTCTGAGATATCCTGAGCTCAAAGAGAAAAAGAGAAAAATGGAAAAGGGCTTTCGGGGGCTCAGGTGCAAACCAGAAGAGCATAAATAGGACCTCGATTTCCCCCCAAGTTGTCTTTTTTTTCCTTCTCTTTATCAGCAACAAACCATCAAGACTCAATCAATCCAACTTCCAATCTTTCCAAAACACTTATATTCTCCTTTCCAGGAAAATCAAAAACCCCCCCAACAATCAAAATGCAGCTCACCACCGTCCTCACTATCCTCGCTGTGGCCGTCACTGCCAGCGCTCGTCGCCCACCACCACCACCACCACGCCCAGCCCCACCACCACCATCCCCAGTCTTCCAGCAGGTATGCAATCATTTCTGCTTGAGATATCCAACAATAGGAGGCGACTAACAAGAACAACAGGTCCAATGTTCCTCTGGTGCTCCTTACTGCTGCTCCCCAGCTGAGCAGATCGGAACCACCTGCTCCAAGCTCTCTGGCAGCTCCGTCAGCTGCAACTCCCTCATTGTCTGCTGCAACAACAACCAGGGAGTAAGTCAACCAATCCTTCTCAAAAGATTTCGATGTTCCTTTGCACATGGGAACCAATAAGCTGACATCACACCCAACTTTCTAGACCCAAGCCTGCTCGGCCAACCTTGAGAACCCCATCACCTTTATCGGATTCTAAGCGACTCATGGAAGCGTTTGCATTTGAACGGTGGAGCAGCCAGCTCATCTTTTGACGAGGCACAAACTCTTGCTCACTATTCTGCTCATCATCAAATGCTACAGACCCTTTGGCTCGACAACATTGATGTGGATGGTATAATGTGGAGGTGAAACTCAGGGGTAGAGGGGATGTTCCGATTTCTTCTTGTTCTTTCTGCGGCTTTTCTTCGGAAAGCAACCACTGTCATTACAGATATTTTCATTTGTCCTGCACTGATCCGATTCCTGATGTTGACATTAATTGGCGGTCTGAACAATTTTCATGCTGGCAACTCATGCATGAACCAAGGGTTGATCATGTCAGCAAAACGAAGATAATCTTAATATCAGCTTAATATTAATAGTGTTTTGGATTAAATTCTTTCTTCCTTTTTGATCATTCCTTTTTTGTTTTCATCCAGACCAAACCAAAGCAAGCAAATAGCTTTACCGAACTGTTTCTCATAAAGAGAAAACGGCTTCACCGGAAATATTTTCCCTGCTTCGCTGGGATACCTTCGACAATCAGAAGGGACCATCACACCAACTAGAAGTACGGAGTACGGGGTATCTACTCCTTAGTTAGCTAGTTAAACAGCTTGATCCTCTTCTATGCGTGAGCTAAGGTAATTACTCCCTCCATAACTAGTCAGTTCACTCTGTTGTTGCAAGGGAATAGACTTTTCGGCGCCAACCTCCGTACTCCGCACTATATCCATCCATGCGAGTGAGGAGGCTGTGCACTCATATCAAAGAATCGAATTATAACTACCTGATTGGACCAAACTCTGTATCGATACGGAGTGCGATGTACCGTGTGGCTGCCCATCGCTCTGATTTGGGGTTTAAGGGTATCCCATCTGCTTATTTCAAGTCTGACACGTTGCCTGAAAGTACGGTGAGAGTGCGATCGTCTCTGATTCATCCATCTGTCTCCATCAAACTCCATCGTCCATCTCCATCCAGCGTCACCTGTACAGGTAATATAGGTTGCCAGGAGTGGAATAGTTTTGAATGCAGCCGATACTCCGAGGTACGTCACAGTTTTTGTTGTTGTTTGATGCGAGGTGATGATCGAGAGTTGGATTTGTTGGATGTTGCTGTGGCGGGCACTGCCACAATTGCCTCCCACACTTTGACTTAGCTCCCTTGGCTCGCACTGCTTATTTCGCACGAGCTTCTTCAATTGACCCTTGAATTGCCTGTCTAGTCCTAGCAAGAAGGAATAAGACTCCGTACCAAGCGCTATTTCTTCAGCGTAATCGCTGTGGTGGAGCGACAACAACCTTGGAATTTTATCTTTTCTCGTCTGGCTTGGATCCCACCCTTACACAGAACCAGAACCAGAACCAGAACCAGAAAAGACCTTCATCCGGCAGCAATACGACACTGCATAGCTCTTAATTCTCTCGTTTGAGTGCCTTATTTCACCTTTGACAGGGTGTGCCTCCCCTGTCTCTGGCCTTTTCTCGAAAAAAAATACTTCCAAATATATTGGTGGATTGGTTTAGTTACTAACAAATTGCTCCTCCTTAACGCGCAAACCAACTAGTTAATTAACAACTTGTTCCCACACTCCCTCCTTGGCTCAAGAGTTAGTCCCATGGGTACGTACGGAGAGTATTTAGTTCTGTTCTGTTCCTCTCTCTCTCACTTTCTCGTCTTCTTTCCCTCTGCGAAATAATCTCTGCGCTGCTTCGGTGACATCTCTCGCCTGCCCACCTATATTCGGTTTTTTGATATAACCAATATTACATCCTCCTTTCTTTTGCTGTCGCTGTCATCCTCTTTCTTCTCTAAATTCAGATCAGAGCTGTGCTGGGCGCTGCAAAGATTATCCAATATCTTTTTATTACTGCTTCTGAAACAGTAGTGCCCGCAAAGAAAAGAAAAGAAAAGAAAAAAAAAGAAAATACTAGAAACACCTTCTCTGTATCTCCTGGCTAGTTTATTTTTGCACGCGACGAACTATGAGCTTGCGTGTTAAATTGGATACGATCTTCCAATTGAGTGCTGTTCTGGGCTAATCTTCGCTTTCTGTGTTGCCGATTTCCTGATATTCTAGCTCCTTCACATATCAAAGCCGAATTCCGCCGTGTCGGTTCGTCGTTCTCTAATATATCTCGCCGAACATCTTCTCCAATGCCGAATGCGACCAACAACGGCCCTACAAATGGGTCGGCCTATGCTGATGAGCACACAGGCCTGCTACATGGTAATGGGAACGGTGTCTCTCCTTCGTCGGTGCGTCAACGATTGCTGTGGATGCGCGGAGATCATAGGCTCTGGGTTAGCATCCCCTCCGAAGCATTCCATATCACGTACGCCACGCTAGGAAGCAATTATATCAATATCCTCTTGATTTTCGTTCCGTTGGGTCTCGTTTCAGACCTCGCTGGCTGGTCCCCAGTGGTTACTTTCGTTCTCAACTTCATTGCTATTATTCCGTTAGCATCCCTGCTGAGTTTCGCAACGGAGGAATTGGCTGTTACACTGGGTGATACGTTGGGCGGCTTGCTGAATGCAACCTTTGGAAATGCCGTTGAACTCATCGTACGTTATCCGTTTTCCTTATAGACACATGCGTATATTGCGCTTTGTATGGGTGATAAGTAGTTGACCAAGAAATATAGGTCAGTATTGTGGCGTTGTTGAAAGGAGAGATTCGGATTGTTCAAGCCAGTATGCTTGGGAGCATCTTGTCGAATATCCTCCTGGTATTGGGTTGCTGCTTTCTCTTCGGTGGTCTCAGGCACCATGAACAAAGGTTCAATTCTACCGTGGCATCGACAATGTCTTCGCTGATGGCCGTAGCATCTGCCTCTCTTATCATACCCGCAACTCTTTATGCTGCTTTAGCTGCCTCCGATTCTGATGCTCAAGGAAACATCCTGATCCTGTCCCACGGAACCGCGATTATCCTCCTTGTGTTGTATATCATGTACCTCTATTTCCAACTGGGCTCCCACTCCGACCTTTTCGAAAGCGCCGACGACTCAGACCTGGAAGAGGCAGAAGGCCACTCCCCAGAAGAAGAACAAATTCTCAACCCCTGGGCAGCTGGATTAGTTCTGTTGGCCGTCACCATCGCCGTATCCTTCTGTGCCGACCACCTCGTTGGAAGTATCAACAGCATCGTCGAGGCGGTTGGTATCAGTAGGACGTTCATTGGCCTTATACTTATCCCAATTGTCGGCAACGCGGCTGAACACGTCACCGCCGTGGTGGTTGCATACAAAAACAAAATGGACCTCGCAATCGGTGTTGCCATTGGAAGCAGTCTGCAGATCGCCCTCTTTGTGACACCTTTTCTAGTCATCCTCGGCTGGATCATAGGCCAAGAAATGACACTGCATTTCCAGACGTTCGAAACTGTTACCTTCTTTTTGTCTGGATTGGTTGTAACATTACTTATTCAAGATGGGAAATCAAACTATCTTGAAGGTGGATTGTGTCTTGGAATGTGAGTATACTGACCGACCCTGTGCTCTTGTGAAACGATGAAACTATGAGATGAGATGATTTGAACTGACAAAATTGTAGGTATCTAATAATCGCCCTTGCCTTCTTTGTCTACCCTGATGATGCTACTGATATCGGTACCATCATCCCTCGCCTGACCAGTCGATTCTTTTCGTAGCTAGACGGATAATTTTCTATGTCATCATACTCACCCCTAGTCAATCCCTAGGCGATTTTCTCTTACCCGGTTCCCATTGGTGGCATTTCCCGTCGATGTGAATCTATGTACAGTTTGAGGCTAATACTCTCTCTTTTATCTGCTTTCTTTCTTTTTTTTGTATTTTTCGGTTTTCGTACTTTTGCTTATCAGCGCTGGTTTCTGGGAGGCTGGCGGGCGGATGATTTTGCATTTTTCCTAGTTGTTTGATCCAGAGGATTTCGGTTGTTTTCATGGTATTAGAGAAGTTATCGGTACTGCCTCGTACGCTAAGCAATGCAATGCATTCCCCCTTTATTATATAAAACTTCTTAGGACATTTCCTCCTTAAAACACCAGTAATAGTTCAGCTCTCGCTCTCATCAATAAGGGGGGGCTAGGACCGAGGACCTAATCACGTGACTATACACCTTGGTCTTTTTTTTTCCAGACATGAAATGAATCGAGGTTAGGGAAGAAACTCGAAGTTGATGCAGAAGACCGGATTGTTGCAAACATTTCTGGCTGGAATCAAATTTTTATTGCCCCAAGAACGGAACCCTACCGTCTAGCGAATTGGTCGTTTAATTTCTCACGTTTCCTCGGTGCGCCGGCTTGAGAAGTTCAAACACCATAGAGAGAGCGAGCTACCATTCACATCCCTAAATATGCCACCCAGGCTTCAGATTCTACCGTCTCGGTCTGCTCTATCATGCCTCCGTGCGACCCAATGCAGTTCAGCCTCCCCCATTCATGATAACCTCAGCCAGACTCGCAATGCCAGTTCACAGGCTCTTCGGTACATACTCACCCCTTCGATTCGATGCTCATCCCTAGGCCGATCGTACGGTTGTCGTATGAACTCTACTGCGTCTGGTAGCAATGGAAACAATGGTTCCGATAGCAAAGAGAATACAGCATTGAAATCGGATCAGGAGAAGCTAGCGAACGTCAGCGAAGAAGCGGCCGAAACGGCTAAGATTATGGAAAGGAAAGAATGCGGCGAAGTTGGTGGACCAGAATTAGAGCAAGGCTCACCGGTTGCTGACGTATGTTACAAGTTCAGGTTGGGCGTTAAAACCGTCCAGTCACCTCTGGTATTGGCATTTATATCCAAATTTACTGACTTTACTGCGTTCACCCATAGATCTTAAAGCGGGATAAAGACGCGTTCAAAACAATGCCTAAGGTTTTACGGGATCAGATCCTGTCAGGCTCAAATGGTGGTGGCTCGAAGCGCTCATTCTCTACAACCGCAAGATTGCAGCAAGATCCGTTGGCTGAGCCGGATAAAACGACGGATGCCCAAATTTCTAACATGCTTACAGCAGCTGGAATCACCGGTCTCCAGCCTGAGGAGCAACTGCCAGGATTCAAGTTTGCTCCACCGACATTACCTCTGCCAAGGTCGGACCGTATGAAGAGACGATATGAGCCACTCGTGGAACAATTTACGAAATTGATGATGAAGGATGGAAAATTGTCCCTTGCACAGAAGGTACCGTCTTACTTCTTTTCTTCTCCCTCCCTCTCTTTTTTACTCTTTCTTTTCTTTCTTTCTCTTGTGACCAAAAACTTACCCGTCCTACTCTAGCACATGGCAAAAATATTAGACCACCTTCGCACAGCGCCGGCTCCGCTCCTTGATCCATCGAAGCCACTATTACCAGCTCCTCCTGGTCCCCAGCTTCCTTTAAACCCCATTCTCTATCTCACACTCGTGGTAGACTCGCTTGCGCCTTTATTCCGAATGCGTATGCTAAAAGGTTTGGCTGGTGGTGGTGCTTCCCTCCCACTTCCAAAACCACTCGTTCAACGCCAACGTCGTCGTACAGCTATCAGCTGGATTCTTGAGCTGGCTGATAAGCGGAAAGATAATGAATTTGCTATGCGCGTTGCGAATGAGGTAGTTTCTGTTGCCGAAGGCAGGAGTGCGGCATGGTTAAGACGAGCTCAGGTTCACAAGATTGCCACTAGCTCACGCTCGAATATCCGCATGGCTGGAATGAAACGAAGAAAGAAGAAGACCTAAACTTCTGGAGCAATTCATTCTTGTCTTTCAACTTTTGAGTTGAGTTGAGTTTCCCTGGATAATCCCAGTGCAATTCTTTGTTCCCGGAATATCCAAATACCCAGTCTGGCCAGAGCATTACGAAATAGAAAATAAAAAATAAAAAATAAAACAACAGAGGAGGAGCATATTCGACAATTTCTTGCCACAAAAGCGCCTCTTCGTCAAATTGCTACAATCAGATCGTTTGTTTCTGCATTCCTATGTATAATAATTTCAATCAATTAACATCGACAATGTATACAAGCTCTCTCAGACTCAAAATATGCCAACACCCGTTTATGCAACATTATTCCAGAATATCCTATGTATTCAAGAGTTTATGACAATTGACGCGTCGTATCCACTGAAGCACAGAACAATATTAATGCAGGCATCAGAATAGCAAGTCTCGTGGCGGGAGCCCATGTGCTGTTAGCTGTACGTATGTCCATGTCAGTTTCCGTTTGTCTCCGAAAAGGCTCCTTGTTCAATAGTCTCTTCCATATTAACCTAAATTCCGGGTGGCAGGCAATGTTTCTGCTGTTTCCGAAGAAGTCGCCGGGGTTGGTGAGATGTGGTATTCGCGAATTTTCCAAAGCCCTGAAATAACCCGCTTCTCCGCAATATCAATGTATATCTAATTAAATACGGAGTATTACATTTTCTTCATACGATTAGAGGGACATTCGCACGTCATCCTTGCATGGCTCTGGGCCAATTTACAAGGCTAGAGCCATCCAGCGACCTACCCTTCTTGGTAAGACAAGCTCATCCATGCCAATGGTCATGGTCGCAGATCCCGCTAGCTAGTCGAAGAGGGGAAGTTCCATAGTCCGTACAGGTTATACCTCGTACAATGCAACTCAAAAGACTTACCGCCAAAGCACAACTTGCTTACTTTGTTATCTTCATGCGGATGCTGAACGAAAGCAGTTCCCCGTATTCTCACGTTGCAAGGTCCTGCGTAACCGAACAACAATCTCCGAAGGGTGAATCTAGTGAAAGGCCGGTGAAACTCTGGCGCATCTGGGAGGCAAATCGGCTCCCAACCAATGCATGATTCTCGGAACGGCAAATGCAGGCAACACTTTCGCAGCAACTTGATAGGCTCGTTGGTTTTTTTTTTGGCTGTCCACCAAACAATACCAGCAACATGCCAAGACGATCTGCAACCACTGTCAACTGCCTAAGAGTGATGGGAAGAGCGATGGGTCGAATCGGTTAGGTCTCAGTGTCGGGGATTCGCAACAAACGGAATCACCTCAGTCCACATTTTGAAGTTAGTGACACAGGGATTCAGAATTAATATGGGACATCCTGGTGTGTCCCGTCTACCATCCCATACCACATGGAGGTCGTACACTCGTACCATGCCAGCACTGCTGCACGCTAATTAATTAGCCAGGGGGGCTGATGCCGTCGTCGGCTCTTCGCTCTACCCTGTTGGCTCTCAAGGACTCAGGAACAATGACTATTTGAGGAGACGAGAATCCCCTCCCCGTGCCATGTTCGAGAGAACAGAGGTTCAGCCCCCAAGCTCTCTTTTTATTGAGAATTTCTTTCATCAATTCGTTCGTCATGGGGCTTATAAAGCTCGCAGCATCTCTGCTACTGCTGGCGAGCATAGTGCAGGCGCGAGGGCCAGTGTTGACCATAGCAGAGCTAAGTGCTCAAGTAGAGGTTCGAAACCGACGCCCTCCCCTCTCGTTGTGCAACCTAAGTTGGTGTGCATCCTAGTCCGAATTAACTCATTTTTGTTGCCAGGTGGAGAATTCTCTCGCTTCACGTAGCGCTGATTTGGCAGCACTATACCCTGCTCATACGATATCTATTCCCGTCGACCATTTTCCAGACGATGACAGGTACATTCCTCACTCCAAGGATAAATTCGACCTTCGATACTGGTTTGATGCTCAGCATTACAAGAAGGGTGGGCCGATAATTGTGTTGCATGG
The DNA here is from genome assembly GCA_032988175.1 of Myotisia sp. PD_48. NCBI lineage: Eukaryota > Fungi > Ascomycota > Eurotiomycetes > Onygenales > Myotisia > Myotisia sp. PD_48. The sequence continues at coordinate 12,258 of JANTQB010000192.1, forward strand.
GGGTGAAACCAATGGAGAAGGTATGAGGCTCAATTCACAATTCACGATATCCATGCGAGAAACTTGATGGAGTCTCATCTTGTGCAACACACAGCTCATGAGTGATTATTGTACAGGCCGTCTGGGATTCTTGCAAAAGGGCATGATTGCTCAACTTGCCCAAGCTACCAATGGAATCGCGGTAGTTATGGAACATCGTTATTATGGAAAATCGATGCCAACGAAGGATCTATCGACAGCGAGTCTTCGTTTCTTAACTACCGAACAGTCTTTGGCAGATTCTGCGTATTTTTCTCAGAATGTTAAGTTTAAGGGCCTAGAACATTTAGACTTGACAGCACCTAAGACTGCCCATATCCTCTACGGCGGGTCTTATGCCGGTGGACAAGTTGTAGGTTTACCCGTTGCAGAATCCAGAAGAGAATCTCTGCTGATGACAGCACTGCGTGCAGGCATTTCTCCGAAAGGAATACCCCGATATCTTCTGGGGAGCCATTGCTTCCTCTGGTGTGACCAAGGCAATCTATGACTATTGGGAATACTTTGAGCCTATCCGCAAGCACGCGCCACAAGATTGTATTAAGGCCACTCAGGCGAACATCGATATCGTGGACAATATCATTCTCCACAAGAAAGATAAGAAGAAGACTAGGGAAGTAAAGGCCCTATTTGGCCTCCAGGACTTAACCCATAATGATGATTTCGGCAATGCCCTTGCGATAGGTGTATATGGCTGGCAAACGACGAACTGGGATCCAGCTATTAACGATCCAGGTTTCTTTGACTACTGCAGTAACGTTACCAGTCGTCGAATCATCCATCCAAGCCCCCCTGGTCATGTAGAAGCTGCCAAAGCGGTTATCAAGGCTGGAGGATACCGTCATAAGGAACGTGCTGTGCTGCCTAGTTTGCTCAACTTCGCAGGATGGGTTAATTCTACTTTTGTCGTCCCGTGTTTGGCGAGAGGGAGGACAGTCGACCAGTGCTTTACTTCCCACGACTCTGAGTTCTATAAACGGGATGATATTAGGCAAACTTGGCGAGGCTGGGCTTACCAATTCTGCACCGAGTAAGTGTTGATTTCTAGAGCGGATACTGACATTTGACAAAAGTTTCTAACGAGTAATAGATGGGGATACCTTCAAACAGGCTCCCAAGCCCCACGACACATTAAGACAGTCGTCTCGCGATTGATTAACTTGGAATATACGACTATTATTTGCCGAGAATCCTTCAACATCCATAAGCCGTCTGAGGTAGAACGAGTCAACAAATATGGTGGGTTCGATATCGAATTCGATCGACTCGCGTTCATCGACGGAGATGCAGATCCATGGGTTGAAGCAACCCCGCATGCAACGCGTGCCAGGCACCGACGAGACACCACTAACAAACCATTCATTATGATCCCTGGTGCCACTCATCACTGTACGTATCCATATAACGCGAGATCGCTTTCTCGATGTTGAACTAATTAATTTTTGTAGGGGATGAGAATGGGATCTTCCCCAACGAGACAACAGCAGAGCTCCCACCGCATAAGATCAAGAAGGTTCAAGCGGAAGAGATTCGATTCGTGAGAGAATGGATGAAAGGTACGAAATAACTTTTTAGCCTTGCCTTCTTTTTTATCCAATCCACTAATGTCTCCAATTTTGTTTTTATTTTATAGAATGGAGGCGACACCACAAATCTTAAACGAGGATAGGTATATGAAGCCGTATTTTGATGAGTATATATGACAGACATTTCATCGAAAATATTTGAGTATCAACTGTGAATATGTATATTTGAATACATAAATTTTGATATATTGTTTTTAATCCCGACCGAATTGTCCCACAGCATGCTTGTTGCTAGTAGACGAATCGAATAATCCCTGGATGTGTAAAATTCGATACCAAGGCACAAATATTCGCACAGCAGAAATTCCTCTTTTGAATTGTGAATGGGCTGGCCAGCATGTCGGATGATCACGAAGGGTGGTTCTTGTGTTCATTAATTAATCTTTGGTCACTGATTCGATTCCCCTGTAAGTACCCGGCACAAGTAGGCCACCCATACCACATGGTGTAATTGCTGCGGCCGGTGGCCGTACTACACCAAAATAGATAAGAGTACAGCATGTGAGAAGGCTGGCCATTCCTGCCATGTCTAAATATTTAGCTGGATGTTTGTAGCGATAGAGAGTAGGGGCTTTTTGTTTCCTGTGTTCCATCTGAGATCTGAGATTAATCTAATATTCCCTGGGTTCCGACCCAACTCCGTCCTCCCATCGATCGTGTCGCCAGTGAATGACGATACGCCGGGGCAGATCTTCAGAATCAAGTATGGATGCAAGGATACGACATGCAGGTCAACGTCAGGAATCCAACCAGATGGGCCGAAATGACAACGTTCAAGGCGATGCACGGAGTGACCTCCTATCCCTTGTATCCCTGTCAACACGACAGCATCCAAGCAAGGTGGTCATCAGCTATTAGTTAGCTTAGACGTTTTGTTTGCTCGTAAATATTGAAATGTTCGGATTTGTGACATTTGTGATTTGATTCTGATTTGTTGATTTGAACCTGCGTACCTGTACTCCTTAAGATCTGATATTCGGTTGTTATGATTGGCCCAACCGGCATCCAGTTCGACAACAAGAAAATAAGCCGCCCCGCAAGCTCTTGAGTCTCGACTTACTATATTTATTTCGTAGCCCTCGTTTGGTCCGCGAGTGACGTGCGTCAGAGGGCACACGAGTTAAGAAAAATCCATCAGCCTTTTAAAACCCTTTCCCTGGTCTCTGGTAAGGGCCGAAGAAGTTAAATCGACCCATCGGTGAGTATCACAAGACCTCCCAAGCCCTGCCGCTGCCAGGCCAGTGTACAGGTACCAAGGACTTACTAACGGCCTTGTTCTTTGATACTAGTTACTAGTTACTTGTTTTTGCTATCCGCTATCTCGCTTGGATATTTGCCCTCTGCACCCGAGTGTTTAAATACACACCTCCTCCTCTCCCCGCCTCTTCGTAGCGGAACGCTGTCTTGCCCACCCTGGATCCAACACGAAGCCCTAGCAGTCGCAGTTTCGAGCTCGTTGAATTCGATCCCAATACCGAACTTCCCTTAATATATTCTGACTCCCGACCTCAAGCTACTCAATCTCACACCAGCCGGGGTAGATCACGCCAGAGAGCGCCCTTCACCGAGAATTTGCCACGGTCCCCCGGGAGGAAAGGTCTATTGAACTTTGGGAGGCTATTTGGATGGGGTTCACGTCAACGTCATAGCTATCAGCCAGTTGGACCGTCCACAGCTCAACCTGAACCAGGGAGTAGAGAGAGCCGTAAATTTCACCGAAGCTCGTCGATTGCAGATCAACCAAGAGAGAGAGGTGGTGACAGCTCATACGTGCAGAGGTCATCTGGAACTTGCTATTTTGGTCAGGGAGGCCGTCGACAACGCAGATACAAGCTTGGGATCGATTCGGTAGCTCGTCTAGCTACTGAGGACGAGATCATGAAGTTCTCCCACAGTATCCAGTTTAATGCGGTGCCTGATTGGAGCAGCCATTATATTGCCTACAGCAACCTAAAAAAGCTGTGAGTTTTCTTATTATTTTTTATACAACTATCTTTACCCTGATATTATTTTATGCTAACGGGTTTCTTCCTCGTACTAGAATATACACCCTTGAAAGGCAGGTAAATCAACCGGACGGAGGAGGAGAAATCGAATCCGCCCCACTGCTTGACAGATCTCTTGATACCGATGTCGTTTTCCGTCGAGCTCTTGATGGAGAATTGGAAAAAATCTGTTCATTTTACCACGAGAAGGAGACAGAGCTCTACAAAGAACTAGCTGAAATAGCGAAAGATGTGGATTCTTATGCACAAGATATCATTGGTATCAACCTAGATTCCATTGCAGATTCCATGAACAAGCCTAGAAGGCTTAGTCTCGGCACCCGACGTAGCCAACTCGGTGGTCATGGGGTTTCCGGCGATATGAATTCCAGCACTATCAGCGAACCTACCGCTGCTGATGCCGACGATTCCGATGAGGATGTAGACATATCCGGACTACCGTCACAGGGTTTCCGTCGCGCACAGTCCACTTCGTCGAGAGAATATAACGGACATGCAAGAATCCACACGGATGATTATGCAAATGGTGGGATGGGCGATTCAAGAACATTAACTGGAGGGCATGATTCTGAACTGACCCTGGATCCTCACCATTCTGCTTTGTATAATGCGGGAGTCATGCTAAAGAAACGTGTAATCGGCATATATGTTTCCCTTTGTGAGCTTAAATCCTTCATCCAGCTTAACCGGACCGGGTTTGCGAAAGCCCTCAAGAAATACGATAAAATTCTCGATCGCAATATGAGGAGGAACTATATAGGTTCGAGTGTATCGCCAGCGTATCCATTTACCAATTCGACACTTCAGCAACTAGACAGTCACATTGTCCAGGTTGAAAAGCTTTATGCCAGTTTTGTCACGAAAGGTGATCTTGAGCTTGCCATCCGAGAGTTACGACTACATCTCCGTGAACACGTCGTCTGGGAGAGGAATACGGTATGGAGAGAGATGATAGGCATCGAGAGAAAAGCCCAGGCTGCCAATATGGGCATTCGCAGAACCCTTCTAGGAGGAGAACATGATCCGGCGAAAACGCAAAGGCAAGGGGACGAGCAAGAACCTACCACCAAAGAATTCATCACCCCTGTTGGCAGATGCCCTGTACCTCGATGGATACTCTCTTCGTCCTTTGTGACACTTGTTGTCACTGTGGCTATTTTCTTCGTCTTGTTGGCAATCCCAATCATGAAACAACCTGAGCAACAAAATTGTCTGGCAATGCTTGTATTTGTGAGCTTGCTATGGGCAACAGAGGTAAATTGTGGTATCCTTCCTTTACTTTTAAATATATCGCATATTCACAATGTTCGTTCTATAGGTCATCCCGCTTTTTGTCACATCCATCCTTGTCCCTTTCCTCGTGGTTATCCTTCGAATAATGCGGTCCCCAGAAACCGGCAACCGGCTTGGCCCCAAAGAAGCTACGGGCGTGGTCTTCGCAGCAATGTGGACACCTGTGATTATGCTTCTTCTCGGCGGGTTTACTCTTGCTGCTGCTCTCTCTAAACAGGATATCGCACGTAGAATGGCTACGTTTGTGCTAAGTAAGGCTGGCACTAAACCCCGAACGGTTCTGCTTACAACCATGTTCGTCAGTATGGTTCTGAGCATGTTCATAAGTAACGTCGCTGCTCCTGTACTTTGTTTCTCTATTATTCAGGTAAAGCCCCCAAAAAATCTCGCTATCTTATTTCGTTTTATATATATCCCGTCTTGTGCAATTTCTAGTTTCTTTCTGAACTAATCAATCCCCTGATCTAGCCCCTGCTTCGCAATTTACCAACAGACTCCCGATTCTCCAAAGCTCTCATACTAGGAATCGCCCTAGCTGCCAACATTGGCGGTGCTGCTTCACCAATAGCCTCGCCTCAAAACATCATCGCCTTGGAAAACATGGAGCACGGCATGAGTTGGGGCACATGGTTCTTCATTTCGCTCCCAGTGTGCATAATTTCGATACTACTAACCTGGGTCTTACTTGTTCTCACGTTCCATCCCGGGCGGGGAACAACCATTGTGCCTATCCGGCCGGTTAAAGAGAAATTCACTGGCGTTCAATGGTTCATCACAATTGTCACCATTGCCACAATCGGATTATGGTGTTTCAGTCATGAGATGGAGCATATCTTTGGAGACATGGGAGTCATTGCCATCCTCCCGCTGGTTCTCTTCTTTGGAACCGGTATTCTCACTAAGGAGGATTTTAACAATTTTCTCTGGACCATTATCATTCTTGCATCTGGTGGACTTTGTCTCGGAAAAGCAGTCACATCATCTGGTTTACTAAGCACTATTGCAACTGCAATAACGGGCAGAGTGGCAGATTTAGGCCTCTATTCCGTTGTCTTCGTGTTTGCAGCGCTTATTCTTGTTGTCGCAACTTTTATCTCGCATACTGTGGCCGCATTGATTCTATTACCATTGGTCAGGGAAGTAGGCACAGCGATGGAAAATCCTCATCCAAACCTATTGGTAATGAGCAGCGCTTTAATGTGTTCCGTCGCGATGGGCTTGCCAACGAGTGGATTCCCTAACATGAGTAAGTACCCTATGTTTCCCGCCCGGTATTTCTACTTTTTCAACAGTGCTACTTGTGTAAAAATACTAATATATATTGCTATTAGCTGCCATCATGATGGAAGTCCCCGAAACTGGCCAAAGATATCTTCGGGTTGGCCATTTTATTTCCCGAGGTGTTCCTGCAAGTATCATGTCGTTCCTTGTTGTGGTTACAGTTGGATATGGTTTGATGATCGTTGCGGGCCTATAAATAAAGCTGCAGAGTATGGCCCAGCTTCGATCTAGTACTTTTAATTTATTTATCACGTTCGATATGCATCCACCATTTGATTCTTTCTTATGCTTCTGGTTATTTCTTTGTTAAAACAATAGACTCGGGTGGTTAGAAAAACCGTATTTATCAACCCCAGCAAAATATCCACTTATTGTTTATATTGACTGGGGCTTCCCAAAAACCAAATCTAGTACCTCTTCAGCCAATTTAACAACCTCATATTCCCTCTACCTCTAAGCCTCTCTATGGAATTAAAAAGCCCTTGTAAAAAGACAAATCACATTTCAATTAAACCCTCCACGTGATTCCATGCTCAGCCGATCCTATCTCGAGGTCCGTGTGGCCGCCACAACAACAACCTCATTATTTCAAACAACAGAGATCAAACCGAACACCACGCTTACGAGATATCCAACATGACTGGCTCAGTAGCGGCCTGCACGAGCGCGGTGTCGTGTACAGGATTTAATGCTGGTACGTGGGGTTCATGTTTTATGTCTCTAATCAGGATCATGATTGGCCTGCCAGACGTGATGATCTGCAGGCACATGAAAACCATGCTCTCCAGGGAAGCGAGAATGCCTGCCCTTAGATACTCACTGAAGAATACCTATACATATAATCTTCCCCTCCCCCCTAATTCAACATGGGGATGAGCTTTGTTCCGTTCATTTTCAACCTTCTCTTGTTCTGTCTAGAACGAGAAGCTAGCATTTTGATTTCTGAATAGTAGCCAGGGAACTAATTTACTATGCTAGCTCCTACAAATCTGATTGCAGGTTCGTTGCTTGCCTCATCGCAGCTTATTCTCGGGGCCTCTGCAGAACCCAGACAGTGCTCTATCGGCGGCGATCTGAGCTGTCACAACAGCACTATTGTCGAAGATACCTGTTGCTTTAATACCCCTGGCGGACTTCTCTTACTGACTCAGTTCTGGGATGCGGATCCTGGTACTGGGCCAGCCGATTCTTGGACTATTCACGGTCTCTGGTGCGTAATTTTTCTTTGTGCATATATACACCTGGTACATTCCCCTCTCTACATATATCCATGTGGATGTTCGTATTGTTTTTTTTGGGAGAGAGGCTCGGAATACATACTACACATGTTGATTTTGCTCCTTTGGAGCGATGCCTCAAGAAAATTTGATTAACCATATTGCAGGCCAGATAATTGTGACGGTTCTTATGAACAATACTGCGATAGATCGCGGGAATACCATAATATTACTAAAATTTTGAAGAAGCAACAACGAACCGAGCTACTGGACTACATGAGCATGTACTGGAAGGACTACCAGGGCGATGATGAAAATTTATGGGAACATGAATGGAACAAGCATGGCACTTGTATCAGTACTCTCGAGACGAAGTGCTATTCGGGCTACATTCCCCAGGAAGAGGTTGCGGATTATTTCCAAAAATCAGTCGATTTGTTCAAGGGTTTGAATACCTATAAGGTTGATTTTCCGTCCCCTTCTCCGATGCAATACTTGATACTGATAAATATGATAGATTCTCGCAGATGCAGGTATCGTACCACATTCGTCTAAAACCTATACGCTCGGTGAACTTGAAGATGCTATAACGGGGTCTTTCGGGAAGAGGGTTACCCTAAATTGTAGGAACTCACAGTTGAAGGAAGTGTGGTATTTTTATAATGTTAGAGGCAGCGCACAGACTGGGAAATATGAACCTACTTTACCAGGTAACCCACCATGGCTGCCCCTTCTGCATTGTTTGGTTGTTAGTTGACAGCTTTTCAATCGTTCATGATTTAGGTGGATCGCCTTCCAATTGTCCGAAACGTGGAATCAAATACCTCCCTAAAAGGAATTCATCTCCTCGGCCAACAACCACTGGAAGTACCCCTGAACCTAGTCACCCAGCTGGAGATGCTTTCTCAGGCAGAGGGTACCTTGAGGTTACTCACGAGGGCAGAAGCACCGGATGCCTGATAAGTTCTGGAACCTGGTTTACTACGGGAACATGTGCTACGTATACTGCTGAGAAGAATGACGATGAAGGATTTACACTCACTTCTAGCAAGGGGGAATGCGGTATTTCTGACGGAGTATTCAGATGTGGATCTAATGTGGAAGGAGATTCCTTTGGCGTAAGTGAAGAAAGATCCTCTTGATCTCATGACCAATTTTATCATGCAATGTGATACTGACGATAAGTTGTGCACAGGCTGTGAGCGGCAAACTTTCTTTTGACGGAGAAGCAAAATTTTATGCGGATCGCGTCCCTAGAGGAAATATACAGATCCCATTGTATACTTCCCCAGACCATGATATTGAAGTAACCGTTTCTTGGAAGGCTTCCTGATGCTCTGCGAACTAGTTTTGGGATATTTTTCTAGCACCACATTTCGTCAATGCAGTTGAGTTTTCGGGTCATGTTCGGGCTGTCTGGTTAAATTTTGCAGATAGATAGTTTTCAAACCTCCAATTTTATATAATAGCGAAATGCCATTACTATATATACTATTTTCCCCCTATCTAGCTAAAACTGAAGTACAGAGTATTAATACTGTTTAACGATTACCTTGTTAACTAGTTAACGTATTTCCCTGCTAAACGGGCCACCCTACTAGTCGGGCCACCC
>JANTQB010000193.1:0-20994 GCA_032988175.1 Myotisia sp. PD_48
GCTTCTCGACTCCCTCCTCACGGCCCTCGAATATAAGGATAGCAAGAACTTTCTGTCTGGGTTCTTTTCGGGCTATCAATACACGACCGCCAAATATAGACTACAGGCTCTTCTGATCTCTTCCTACCTCTGCCCTACTACGGCTCTCGAATACGGCGATAGCAAGAGCTTTTTTTTCCTTGGGCTCTTTCAAGCTATCAATATACGACTGCCAAATATACGGACCAAAAAATATAAATCTCTAGCGTGCAGAGATCTACAAGACTCAACTTGAGGATAAACAACTAAACCTTCTAAATACGGATGCTCCCTGTCTGGACGTAACTTTTGAAAAACCACCATATAGGAACCAATATTAGAAGCACGCCAAGGACCCAAGTACCCAAGACAATGTTGTCAAATCAAATCAACCACCAAATATATAGACCACCAACTCTCCTGGTTTCCTCCTGCTTCTCGACTCCCTCCTCACGGCCCTCGAATATAAGGATAGCAAGAACTTTCTGCCTGGGTTCTTTCACGTTATCAATATACGAACGACCACCAAATATATAAACTACAGACTCCTCCAATCTCTTCCTGCCTCTACTACCCAATTACGGCTATCGAATACAGGGATACCCACAGACTCTCTTGATCTCTTTCTACCCCTACCCCTCTACTACGGCCTCTAAATCAAGGATACAAACGAATCAGTGGATATAGAGTATAATAAATCTCAAGCGTGCAAGATTTATACTCCACAAAAGACAAGCCTAATTATAAAGATTTTCAACAAATCAAGAACAACTATAAAACCTCTTAAAAATACGGATATCAATCGGTCTCAACGTTACTTTAAGCACTACTATATGAAGATATCAACAATATTAACGCACGCCAAAGATACAACTAGTCAAGACAATGCCGCCTAATATAGTGCCACACAAATAACCAAAATGAAATTAGGCCGTCATAGGGTTGATATATTTATACTTGATAGCAAAAATAGGAGCCGGGTTTTGCTGCCCTCTTCTGATCAAAGCTATTTGGTTTCATCAGCAGCTGGCTGGATGCCTTCAGAGAACTGCATTCTAAGGCTTAGAGCGAATTCAGCCAGTAAGAAAATAGGGGCTGGATTCCCTCTGCCCTCTCTTAATCAAAATTAGCTGTGGATCTTCCAATGTTATCTGGCTCATCTTTGTTTAGTGTAGAATGCAGTGGCTCACTCCAAAATTGCAAATATCAAGAGTTGGTCCAGGATGAAAAATTCAAAGTTAGAAAATATTGCCTTAGCGGTATCTATGTAAGAAACATTAGATATCTTTCTATTTGCAAAGAGTACTTCTTACTATGTGTGTGCAAAGAGGTAAGCCCCACAATCTTTTGCAAAAAGGGATGTATCTTGGTATAGGTAGGTAACTGCAAATAGGCCCCCACAATTTTAACCCTCAAACCAGTATTTGCTTGTTTGCTTTTATATATTCTATGTTAGAAGCCCCCCCCCCAACTTCTTACCATAGAACACTAGGCATGGCATTCATTGTCTCTGTATCCTCTGCTAGATTCCCCTTGCCCGAACCGAATCAAATCATCGAGAGGGCAGAAAACGACCAACGAAATTCCACTGGCGTTAGCAAAGGATACACTCCAGCAAATGATATAGTCGTCCCTGAAACGCCTGCAGTTTGCGATGGTAAAACTCCTCAACATTCTAACAAGTCTTTTTTGGAGCCACCTATGGCATTCGAGATGGCTGTTCTAACCTAATGGAAGGGCTAATATAAGCCCCAGGATTTCTGCGGCCATTCTTGAGATGTTCATCTTGGGTCTGCCCTATGGGAAATAAATGGAAAGCAGGATTTAGCTCATTAAACATTCAGGGTAGTGCAAAGATTCCTAGGGGGAAGGAAAATTTACTTAGGCTACTTAATGTATCCTGGTCCTCTGCCCATCATAAGTTAATGCAAAGGAATTGACTTCAAGCTGAGATCAAAGGATAGTAATACAGCTAATCGATGTTCGCTCCATGTTGAGCTAAGCTCTAGTCGGCTTTAGGTTGATGATAGCTCAGCATCTTGCTTTTTCGGTCTTTTCCCTCCTCTGTACATCATAAAATCTTCGAAAGTAGCTTCTAGTTCGCCAAGGCTTTCCAGAATCGAAAACGGGGAATAAATGGACAGGTGAAGAATCTTGGCTGCACAGCTTCAATATACTTCAGATAAATCCTGCTCGCGTTTCACGGAGTTGACGTGTTCGTTTTCGGCATTGTCACGTGAAGGCGCGCAGTCTTGGCATATTATCGACATCTTGACCCCTCGATGAGGTAGTGGGGCCTTGAATGAAATTTTGCTTAAAATGAACTAGTGTCTGGATACCAGTGGTACGATTTATAGGATACAGGTCCCCGGCATTATTTTATCAATCTCCTTAGAAGAACTATACTCTCTCTTCACGTGGTGACTTTCCGATCGACGCACGCGAGGCGGGAACAAGCCACAATCCGTGCTGGCCTGCGTCATTGGGACACCTTAATTCAGCTTCCAGCATTATACGCAAGGTAAAGCACAGTATGTCTGAGGGCCGAAGTGAAGGGTTCGTCGAACGAAGGGATATCCCAGATCTGTCATTATATCGAATGGCTTTGGATGAACATGAGAGTGTTGCGAGGGATCTCACCCGCCCAAAGATAGCAGACAACATAGTCCTTACCCTGTTTAAATCTGGGTGGACTCTCTTATCCAAATCCGAAATATCCTACCAGGAAGTGAGTCATTGTAAACCTGACACGTGCTAAGCCATTCTAATTGATCATCTAGTCTACCACGGAAGATCGAAGCAAATACAGACCACCCAAAGCAAACAAATGCAGGTTCAATGTGACAGTCTATTTTCCCGGAATGCACTCTGTCGGGGCGCCCTATATGACTCTTATACCCTTCTACGTGATTGGGGATGTGAATATCGAAGGAACACAAATCCAGATAGACTCTTGTTATGATGTTTTTGGAAGCTGTAATCTCGAGATCTCGGCGGATGGCAAACTGGGAGCATTTCTTATGCGGGATGTTCAATTTGAATAATGGTTTACTTGACATTTTCACCTTGGTATGCATTAAATAATAAATTCACTCATTGTACATCCTAGTGCTGTAATAAATGCGGATGGCGTAATAACGTATCAAAGAATTGAGGCTGTGCAGGCTGTACACTCTGCTGCATAGGATTTGACCAGCTAGTCTGCTGCGTAGGATTTGACCAGCCTGTTTGCTGCGTAGGATTTGACCAGCCTGTTTGCTGCATAGGATTTGACCAGCCAGTCTGCTGTGTAGGATTTGACCAGCCTGTTTGCTGCATAGGATTTGACCAGCCGGTCTGCTGCGTAGGATTTGACCAGCCGGTCTGCTGCGTAGGATTTGACCAGCCGGTCTGCTGCGTAGGATTCGACCAATCTGTTTGTTGTATGGGTTCAACATATGTACCAGGCTGCACGAGAGCTGTTCTGTGGGTATCGGTAAGAATTCCTGCCGATGCTAGAGTGGAAGCTATATTCAGTTAGTATTTGCGGAAGGAGCGAAAGCGGAGTGAATATCTCACCATTATCTGGAGTAAGCGCTGTTTGCGGGGTGGGCACCAAAGGGTTCTGCATTTGTACGGTGGCCGTGGCTTGGTCGATTGCATCTAGTGGGGTCAAAGGCACAATCCCTGTCCCAGCGATTTCTTGTGTTTAGCAAGCAGACGTTGAGAATGAAGCAACAAAGACTCACCATGAGATGGTACTGAAGGTTGAAATCCAGTTGACGGGCTTTCAGCACTCGGGGATGACAATCCAGATTCGATAGGACGCTGGAAGGGAAACTGTCGAAGCTGTTCAGATAGGCCGGCTTCTGAACAGTCTATTTGAGTATTGGAAAAGGCTTCTGCCCTGTTCGCAAGGAGTTCGGGTGTTGTCCGGGAATATTCACTTTGAGGTTGTTGATTCGCTGCCAGCGGGGTATAATGTAAATGTTCCTCCACATGTAGCTCATCGGAACGCGTCGTGCCGTTTTTGGGGCCTGTTTCCTTGTGAATGAGAGGTGCATTAGATACGGTTTCCTGTTCCGCCGGTGCTGGGACTGCGGGTTTTAATCGCTTTGATCTGGGCTGCTTCAGTTTAGTCCCTCCACAGCGGCGCTTTCTACTCATTTTGGGGCTGACCGCCACCTCACGCTGCTCACCGTCTATAGGAAAAACATGGAGATTTTTTAGATACAGGAGCAGCGGTGGGTTCCATTTTTTTGTTCGGCACTCGCTAGAATCGAGGATAAATGTTATAGAGTTTGAGAACTTCTTAGCCCAACACTTGAGGATCCTATTAACAATATCATGTGCAGTCCAGCCCTTATGTTTTTTCATTGCCTTCGCCACAACATCCTTAAGTAGATAGGTTGTGAGGGGAGAGGCCTTGCTCGAAGGTGTATACTGTGTTTCCCACCTAAAACCTATTAGTATAACATCTGGATGTTGGCGCGGCTTAACTCACAATGAGCGCCCCATTAATGGAAGAAAGATGAGGGAACCAAATCCTCCGAGAGACTCTGCCAAACAGTAGTATTTTCGGCCTATACTTTGCCATTTAATCGCATTTTTTACGAACTTTTCAACATAAGGAGCCGAGATATACCCTTTCTCAAGTAGAATCGGGGCTAGTTTCGTCGGTTCAAAGTCGTCGAATTGATCCAGCACACAGAACGTAAAGACGTTTGTAATTCTCCAACGAAGCTCCAATAAAACATGTTGCTCTTGTATTTCGACATCACCGCAAACAATGTAGTCTAGCGGGGCAGATGGTTTATGTTGCCCATCACCAATACTAGTAAGGGTATAATCATCACTTGGATTCATACCCCATCCCCAGATTGTGTCGACCATATGCGTTTGGAGGTCCGGAATTTCGATCTTTTTCTTCATAAGTGATGAGTTTAATTTTCCTCCCCTTCCTGACACTTTTTCCTTCCAGTCTATTGGAACCTCCTTCCAGACTCTCCAGAAACCAACAAGAAGCTTTATTCTATGTATCAGCGCTCAAACTATAGTAGAAATGCTCTAAGAAACTCACCTCACTATCCTTAGATAATTCTTTGATTCCTTGAGCATTCTCCGCTCGGGCTGTAAAAGAATCAATTTCATCTGCGACTCGCCTTAAGGCATTGCTAAACTCTGAAGCCATTTTGGAAGCTATGACAGTCTGATTCGAAGATATCAAGGCCTGAGTAAAACTAGTGAGGGAAACAGCGAGGAAACTAAAGACAGTGGTTACATGCTCTTGGCGCGCTAACCAATTTTAAGAGATAAGTGTTTAAAATTACCAATATCTCCTAAGATTTGGTTAGTGTGCCGAAGAGTACGGAGTGAATCACCTGTAGAACCTGTGTAGCCTGCCTCAATATTCAGTGTGAGGGATCAACGGTTGCACAACCATGTCTCTACAACTAGATATTTGCAAAACTATCTTTACATTCTGTCTTCGTGCATACTAGTCAAGATCATCCCGTTTGAATATAGATATGTCCCACCCGTGGGAAGCTTGGATAGTTTACCAGCTATCCAACCGTCAGAATGATTCCCTCTCCATGTGCTGCTTTGGACCAGCTTGTTGTAAAGCTAACCGAGCTCACGTTATTTGTAACTACAATCTTGGACAAGATATCCCCCCATTCACTGTGGACACGCACGGTGGTACCGATGTTTATCCTTCCCTCCTTTTAATAATCATCCCTGTGCCTTCTCAGGAGAAATGGGATCGCTGGCATACTCTGTTTAAGTCCTAGACGACTCCTTCGGTTAGCGGGATTGTGATTAGGCACTGAATTTCTGTGGCTCTGGCGTTCACTCCGTTTACACTGATCGCTGGAAGCATTATAATTCTTTTTCTTTTCAGAATGCCACTATTATATACCAAGATCACGATGACTATAAAGCAGGCTCACCGCCCGTCAACTTGTTCTGATTGCCTGATGGAATCGTACGCAGCCTTGCGCAATACCAAACGCTATCAACCATTTACTTTTGACCGCCCTGAAAATTAAATCCAATCACTTTAATTGGCCAACATGTCTTTGTTTCTGCCCTTGGTCCTCACTCCAATCTCCCTTGTGATCACTGGCGCCATATTTCATGGAGCTAAGCAGTACATGGATCCTTTCCTGGCCCTTTCTACCTTGAATTTGTGTTGCACAATCATTTTTATGGTTTTAAGCCTTGTGCAAAATGGTAATTTTCAATTCATAAGATTATCTGGTTGAAATTGACATCGTGAAAGATTACTCCGGGCCACATTCCTTTCTACTGGGACTCTCTGCGATATTCTATCCAGTATATGAGGTATTTTGAACCGACAATTCCCTTTGGGCACCGCTAACTGTGGTTAGATATATCAAGCCCGCCTGGTCACCCTATATCATCCACGGATGCTCAGACTAATAATAGCCCACTGTGTCGTTTCATCCATCCTCAAACTATACTTAGCACTCAGCGTCTTTTGGTTTTCTGTATTAAAGTTCATCCCAGGGGTTCAGCTGGTTGACAAACTTGTAATTTTGGCGCTCTGGACCTGGACCAGGCAGGGTTCTTCCAATATACGGGAGTTTGAGCCGAATAGAACTTCGGCCGTGCGTGGCGCAGAGAGGCAAATTCGACTGTTTACAGCTATCAGTCTTGCAAATATAGCCTGCTTCGGTTACCAGTTCTTGGGTGGAGATCCAGCAGGAGTACGTATTCTATGTCTTTATTTTTTATATAATATCCGCTAATTCAGTGTCAGGCAATATCATGGATACTTGTATTGGAAGCGGTATCCTGCCTACGGTTTTCGTTTGATGTACCATCAAACCCGATTGAAACGCTACCTACCACTGAGTCACGGAGTGGCATTCTGCAGCCTAGCCGCAATACATTGTCTGCGGAAGATTCCTCTGTTTAAACCATTTCTTTTTTTCTCATTTGCTATTATACTATCGCTATTTACCCGTTCCCTACCTACCCCTAATACTCCCATGGTGGTTTAACGGCGATTCCTCGTCTAAGTAGAGGCATAAGAGGTTTCATATTATTTTTTTTCAATTCTGTTTTCTTGTATTTTGGGATAGGTAAATACGTGTCTATAGTATTTATAAATATTAGTTTTGCAATTTATACTACTGTCAGTTGTTACGAACTTTCGTCCCAGTGCTAACTAGATGGACGAAGATACTACTTTTCCGATACTAGCTTCCGGACCAGTCATGTATATTGATTACTCGTTGGAGAGACTACTGGCTCTAAGATATAAATTAGGCGACATTCGCAATTGAGAAAACTTCTTATTCCTACTTTCAGCAGAATCATCCATTACTACTACAGATACTCTCTTTATTATGGGACGCGGCGCATATGACACAACAGGTATCCTGAAACCTAACCCACCACCCAAGTTCGCTACCCCATCTAGTTTATCTAGACTATATGCCACCACTGTCACAACCAACACAAATAATGCTCCAAAAGACGCACTAGATTTCAAGAAGCGGCAGATAGTTCAGATACCAGTTACAGGCACTCTTGAAAAGGAAGATCAACTATCGCAAGTGTCTGGGGGAAAGAAGGAAGAAGCAGAGTAATAAGCCGATCGAAGAGCAGGAGGATATTTAGGATATTAATATCTGTTTTCAGGCCTGCTAGTCTAGTACAAAGATATCGGCCTAATCGACCAGGCCTTCGTATTCGTTCGGTCGTTTGATTCGTTCGTTCTATTCGCCTATTCGCTCGTTCGCTCGTTCCACATTCATACGTTAGACCTATATATGAGACCCGATATAGCTATTAGCTCCGGCTCATTGAACGGCTATTGAATGGAAACAGCCTGCCTACCAGACCCCTAATAACCGTTCCTACACTAGTTCTTGTTCTTCCAATTTCCGCAGGTTTCCGTGAATTACAGATGTTCCTGGATAAATTGAATCTTCCAGCGATCAGAAAGATCTATAAATTGAACTCATTCACACCTGTTTTATTAGTGAGATAGATAGTCAGTCAATTTTATCCGTTCATTATGAGATAAGCAGTTTTCATTCCGTATAAAATGTTTAGTAATACGGAACCTCCAATAGTTATGAGCCCAGTTAGCCAATAGGTGCCTGAGTTCGCCGCCGCCGTATGAATATTGCCTGATCAGCGTATATATATACACGTCAAAACTCCTATCGAGATCATATGGGCGTTAGCCTGTAAATCGGATCGTCTTTTCAAGAGGCGTACGTGCGGAGATCGCATTCGGTCACCTACCATAGCCAACCAACTGCCATTCAATTATTCAACGGTCAGCTCCGAAAAGCTGATTGTATTCACACCAAATTTGCCCTTACCCGGCATCTCGTTTTCCTAGGTGAACGATCAGGAATCGATTCAACCTATTCATCAACCTAATTAGACCCCCCGAGGAGTCACCCAAACAATAATCAGCTCCAAAAAGCTGATTGAATTCACAAAGGATTTGCCTACGAAGTGCATCTCCATTTCCAGTGAACGATTCGAAATCGTTTAAACCATTCAAGACCTCATACTAGGTCACTGCCCAGATAATCAAGCTTCGAAAAGCTGATGGCATTCACGAAGGATTTACCTTTATAAAGGATCTCTATTTCAGTGAAAACCAAAGAACCTTCCCGGATCAGCCCGTCAAGTTTGCCCGTCACACATTTTATTCACCGATTCATTCGATATTACCGCGGAATATTCGGAAATTGAGTGAACAGTCAACTAGAGGCTGAGAGAAAGACATAAATATCAGCTACTTTCCCAGGAAAATTCTACCATTCTTCTTACGATGCAGGCTCCTAAGGCCCTCAGCCAGCTGAGCCGATGGTTCAGATTCATCTGAACCATAGGGAAGCGCCCTCGCAATCGAACGATCAGGCTCAGGACACCCTGCACGGTAGGTCTTATATTGGAAGATGCACTCACAGCTTCTAAACCCAACCCCCCCCCCTCTCCCAATCACAGCTTCGACATTATCTCAGGAACTATCTCGAGGGAGCTCAAAAACCCCAGGCATGATCTCCCTAGGAGAATCCATTTCGACTGACAAAATAGGTGAAATTCGACGCGTTTGAGCCTGAAAAACTGGCTCTAGAGTTGATTCTGGAGTTGGAAGACCGGCTTCGTTGATAGGTTATTGGGGGTCAGGGATCGTTTTCAAAACGGTGTGTTGTGCACCCAATTTGGAAGGTTGAGCAATCTCATCCTCATCACTTTCCTCGCCTAGAATATCGCCAAGTAGCTTGTTTCTCCTAAGCAGCTTTTCTGCTCGAGTTCCTCAGGAACGGGCTTCCTTTTCGTTGGATCATTGAGCCAGAGGAAGTCGAATACATAGATAACAATATAAACATGCTTTGCCCATAGATGCCAATCAAGAGAATCATTCAAGAGTGGCTTTCTGTTGAAAGAATCCATAGCTGAGTACGAACTCAAAGGATTTGGTAGGAAAGTTGCTGGTATTTATAGCTTTCAGTAGCAGGGGAACCCGCCGTCAATTTATCTCACTCGATTCCGGATATATAATGAATGGATTGGTAGTGACTGGCTGGCTGGAAGGTTCAAAACGCTCGAATAGGATATCCTGAACAAGGCAAATCTTTCATGAAAGATATGGGCGTTTTGTTAATGTTTCTGGATGGTGTGGACGTTCTGACTGTGAACATTCCGTGACTATCTTGGGCTGTCTGAATGTTCTAAAAATGAACGTTTCGTGGGTTCTTTTCGTGAAGTCCGCACACTCGAATGGGAGATCCTTCTCAAAGGCAAATCACTATACAATGGGACAGGCGTTGCGTGACGATAGTCAGAAGCAGGAAGTCAGACATGGCATTTCGCAATGTAGATAGAGGAAGGGTTCTTACCTATTTCTCCACTTTCATACCTCTCCGCTTCCCTTCTTACTCTGTATATATCATCCAATATTTTAAGCCTTTCTTGGGAGGTTATTTGTGCTTGTACATATTGCCTGGCTTCTTTAGCTTATCCCAGCTGATTTCCAGCCGAAAATAGAGAAGCTTATGGTCGAATAGGATAAGTATGCTGCTAATAAGCGGCTAGTTGTCCGAAAAAACGTTATCAAGAATGCACTTGGATTGATGGCAGATATTCAAGCCGAATATGTTGCAAGAGGTGGTGAATATATCTTGACTCCGAAAATAGAGACTCCAAAAAAAGAGCCTGTAAAAAAACGAAAGCTTAGCAACTCTGAACATAAGTATGAAGCAGCCGAAACACAACAGCTAATCACACCTTTGTTAACATTGCGGCAAATAACATAGTCTAGCAGGGCAGCAGTTTATTCTGTCCAGAGCAACTACCACCAATGATATAATCATCATCCGAATTGAAACCCCAATCCCAGATAGTGTCAATATGCTCCTGGAGGTCCGGAATTTCAGTCTTTTTATTCATCAGCGACTTGTTTAATCTTCCTCCCCTTCCTGATACTTTCTCCTTCCAGTCTAACGGAACTTCTTTCCAGACATTCCAGAATTCGACAAGGAGCTTTCTCATTTGTTAGCATTGTGAACTTCGTTGGTGCCCAGTGGACTCACTGCACTATTCTGACATAATTCCTTAACTACCCGTGGACCCTCCAGTTTATTATGGGGTCGCAAAAGAATCGATATTATCAGCAACTTGCCTTAAGGCTTTGGTGAACTCCAACGCCATATTCGGACAAATCAAGGTGCGGCCTGAAACATATTAGAATATCTGATGGGACAATGTGCAAGGCGAGGAAGTTATTGTCTTGGCACGCTAACCAAAATTCAGTATTTCGTGGTGAATTCACCACGAAATACTGAATTTTGGTTAGCGTGAGAATGGCATCACCCCAGTTTTGCCAATTAATCATCACTCCAGCTTGGAAACGTGTAGTTGTGGGCCGCCCATAGATAAACCTTATCCATTCAGACGGCTTGCGGGTTCGTTCGGAATTCCCGAAACTTACCCTAGCCTACTCAATAATATTCCTGTGGGCGATCATGACCGTTGCTTTTCAGCTTTCTTGCGACGAGCTAGAACTTTGCGATCTTGCCCAACCATTTTGGTTATCATCTAATAATTCGGTTCTACTTTCCTTCACGGTTGGACTGCACTACAACTCGTAATTTCATCAAAGAAATGGAGGGCAGCCACATTATATATGTTCAAGAGTAAATATCTATAAAGCAAGCTTACCGCCCTTGGTTGCCTTTCTGCCCTCTTTTCTCCTCCACAGCCTTGCCAAATGAGAATATCCAGTGCTGTATGAGCAATTTCCTCTTTTTCTTGGCCAATATGATGCTCGACTTTAAGTTTCTTTATTCCTGTTTGGGCTTGCGATCTAAACCTCAACCTAACACTGACCACCGCAAAAGCACGCTCACCCCATTGAACCCGCCAAGCATGGGACCGTATACCCCCCAAAGTATGACCCAACCCGCACGGTGAGACTCAGCGATGTTTCTTTCGAAGCAATTATCGGGCTTCTAATCTTAAATACAAGGTACTCACGGAGTAGCATAAAACCTGGATATTTCAATCATATGACACCTTACCTTCCCAGTACGGCTAAACCTCGTACCAGTAAGTACCTAGTCTCAGTTCCTCAGAAATCGATATCGTCGAGAAGCTACCAATTTACAATCAGGCCAGCCAAGCGTAACTAACATTCATCTTAAAGGGAACTCAGTGAATTTTACAAGAACTTTTTACTTGAAAAAAGATGCAGCACAGGATGAAGGTATCAATGATCTGCAAATGCAGGCCTGCGAAAAATACGACAAATTTACAGCCATGAACAAGGATCACGGCCGACAAGGAGTGGGAACTCAAGAGTCACATCTAACAACACCTCTGCTCCCTTCTTGTCCTCCTAGTCTCCACCTCCACTCCGTTTCTGAGTCCGACTGTGTGCTTGAGAAAGGTTCATGTTTCTAGCCTCAAAAACTGGCTCGATAATGCGTAAAGCTGTGGATGCAGAGTACATCCTTATCTTAATAGCCTTCTTATACTGTGTTAGCTTTGAGACTGCTGTCCCAGCTTATAATTGTAATGAGTTTTTCTACATTAAACACTCCTTACTTTAATTTTTGCAAATGATGTCGGATATTCCTCGGGGGATTATCCAAACACCAGCACGAGTAACGGACAACCAGAGCCGGGTCATATTGTACAGATATGGAGATGCCATGATCCAACTTTATTCGCCCCTGACAATGCTCGCTAAATATAGTTCTCGGCTTGTAGACTAGATCGTCCTCCGCAACCAAACTGTCTAGATGAAGCCAGACCCCAACTTTGGTCAACCTGTCACTCTTTGGGGCACACCCGCGGACAATATTCAGGAGAAGCTTTTGACAAACAGAAATAGGAGATATGGCTGCCGAACTACTTCACCTTTGAAATACTTCCCGTGGCGTTTAGAGGCGCTCAACGTGTAACTATTTGTTCAGAGGGAGATTGCCGACCCCAAGATATAAAATGGTTGACTTTTCTCGACCAAGGAAACTTTTCATCTCAAAATTAAGCACAATCATCTATACTTCTTCAAATTTCTTTATTATGGGAAGAGGCGCATACGATACAACAGGCATCCCAAGACCTGAACACTAACGAAACCCGTCGCTACTCAATTCTTGCTTCCACAACATATCATCCAATCCTATAATGAGTAATTGACAAAGCTAATACGACATATCCTACCTCTTTAATTTCATCTGAATAAGCTCTCCCGTGAGAAAGGTATTGACCAATCCACTTAAAATAGAAAATATTTCTAAAATATTAAAATTCAGTCGACCACAGAACACTCATTTTGGAATATGAAACCAGTATGTATCATGAAAGGAGCTACACTTAATCAAAAGCTAATACTTGGACAGTCCATGCACGCTGCGCCTTTAGATGGCATTCAAGTACCATATCAATATTTCTGTTTAGTAGGTATCAATGGCTCTGGAAAGCCCGAGATTCATACCCCTGAACCACTTGATAAGTTCAAAGGGCAGATTTTCACTCAAGAATTTCAAAACTGGTACACACAACGTGTCGGAGTGGACATAACTGATAAGCCTTCACACTCTGGTTAGTACTCGTTCTAACCAGGCATATCTTACGATTTACTTATGTCATTTCCAAATTCCCTAGAAGGCCCGAAGCTCCACAACAGAGGAGCAAAGTTAGTGAATAACGACTTGAATGCGGCTTATCCCAGTCATCTATCCAAGAAACGCCGCCTTGACGACGTGTATATGGGCATTGCAGCTCCTGCGCACAAGAAAGAGGACCTAGGACGGGTATCGCTCAGGATCGATGATGAGAAGGAAGTAAATCGCTTCTACAAGAAGTCCTTCGAAGCCTTTCAGCAAAAAAACTGTCGACAAATAGCGAAGGCTTATATTAAGATGATTGAGCCCAGGAAGCAAGTCAAACATCCATATAATGGTAGATGGGGCGGGCCAGGCGAAAAGGGCGATCCTGAAAAAACCAAACCTAACTGGTGGCCGGCAGGAGTTGTTCATCGAGAACCAGATCACTTAAAGAAGCCGGAGAGGATTCGACTACTTATTCATATTTTTCGAAAGCTGTTGGAATCCCACGATATCACTGCAGATAAACTTGAAGAAGCTGGGCAAGATACGCTACGACAAATAAAGCCTCGGGAAAGGCTTGGAATTATGGATGAGATATACAGGGTGAGGAGAATAGAGGAGAGTTACGAAAGAGGAGAAATAGGTGGGAGCCCTAGTTAACATTCCTTCCAGTTTATATGCTCTTTTATCTGACCTATCTTTTTCATGGAAAAAGACGGAGCTACCGTCATATCTGTTACCAGCTGGGACGCGAACCACAAAGTTGAATGCGACTCTGAAAACGACAGCAGTACCTATAGTTGGAACACCGAATCCCGTAGTCGAGTTTTGAATACCCCCAATATGCAAGAGAAAGACAGTGTGTCATCACCAGTGAACTTGTCAAGAACTCTAGTATCTGATAGATCGGCGACAAGTCCATTCTGCCGGCCGTCAAACGAATCTGATTATCGGTTAGACGCGAAAACTGCCCCTGACAAAACTCCAATCGATAACTTCCCACGTTGTGCTTTTGTCTCATCTTCCTTTGACGAGCAAATAACCCTCAGGAATCCGCATGGGCCTCCTTTCCAAACCCCTTTTTATGGTAACCTTGCGTATGGCAACAACTCTCAGGTCCTTTCACCCCAGATACTCAGTACTCAATCAATTGAGAACCATGGATTAGGCATCCAGCAACAAGTCAACAGTTTTACACTCCCTGAATCACCTCATCCGTCAAGATCTCAGCAGCCACTGCCTTTAGGATATACTGAGGTTCCCTGCTGCGGTTTCTGCTCCTCACACGTCCGAAGGAGCGGCCCGTAACTTTGAAATAATCCGACGAAATTCTCGTTCACACGTAAGGATACTATGAATGAAAACTACGGTTTCCTCCATAGCGGGACATAAAAGGTTTACCGAAGACAATATAGCACATCAGAGAGGCTGACTGCGTAGATGATATAACATATCTGCTCACACTTCGAGTGCTCTTTTTTAATATATCTTTGTTTCCATAGCTATTAGAAAGTTTTCCATGAAACGGGTTGATGCCCCAAGTGAGGATTCTTCCCAAGCAACATTTGTTTACTTCGGTTTGCTGGTTACTAGCGCCTTGGCTGAAGGCTCCACAGGTTAGATAAGGTTACTGGGGGGCTTGGCATGTAAGGGGAGTGCACTTACTTATTTCCTGTATTATCTATCACCTTGTACAATATTTTTGATCACTGGACTCTTAAATTCAAAATGAGGAGTTGGTATTATAACTGTGACCAAGCGGCTTGACCCTTGGGAAATCTCACCAACAACAGTCATTCAAGATACTACTTGTTCTTGGAGCAAGCAATTCAGAAAATGGAGGGCCTAGAGTGCCTCAGCAAGAATGCAATTTTCTAGGAGAGCTACTCCTCTGCATGCACCTGGGAGAGAAAAATGGCATCTCTCCTTTCTTTTTTCTTTCTTTCTTCTTTATGCAATTTGAATAAGTTGGAGTGAAAGCCTAGGACTTGTGTATTTTCTTTTTGTATAGACTCCACTAGAGAAATCATGCAGCTGCAGAACAGCCTAGTTATTAATGCGGAAATAACTGTGTCATATCCAATCATGATATTTCCCTCTCTAGGGTGTACCTTCTATCACGACGATCAGGGACATCTCGCAGCCACTTGGTGGTAAATGGCGTTCGCTAAATCTCTCTGCTCTTGCTTGGACCTCCAAACAATCCTTCAAGATGCATTGCCATTCGCCGAGTGCTATTTATATCCTGATTTACTCCTTATGGCCGTTCTACTCTTCAAACTTCCCACGTCAAGCCTAAGTGATCATACCTTCACCTCCTTATCCGGATTCAAACATCTTGAATCTCATCTATGCTACAGCTCCTCATTTCTGGATGATTTTCTGATTCTCTTATCACTACACTTGCCTACCGTTTGCTGTTTTACTTACTTTGCTACATATTGCTATACCACCTTTTCAAAATGGGATCAAAAAAATCACCTATTATGGTTGGCCAAGGTATGTGAGTTGTTTATTCATAATCTCTTCCTGTTACTTTTATAATCCCACCTGAGAAAGGCTTAAGCTAAGATTAACATTTATTTTACTACCTAATAGAAAAACGCTCTCTACAGTCAGACAGAAATGACAACCAACAAAAATTCTTGATGGTCGATATCTCCATGACTGACAAAGAGAAACGCTCCCATGTGATGCAATATCATTGTTGGGAGAAGCGACAAAGACAATTTGCCCTAGCAGATCAGGAATCCAGAATCAACAAAACCGTACAAATCCAAGAAAATCTCAGCTCTGCTGAACAGGAGTCTTTTGCGTCCCCTAAGCAGCCTTATACAGAGAGTTATAGCAGCACAGCAAACCTTACGAATCGAGGCACTTCAATATCAACTTTCCACCAGGAATATCTAGTTTCAGGGCCAACAGGTATTACTCAAAAACGTCAAACAGCGTCCACCCCAGAAAGTTCCAAAGGTATTTTTATCAAGGGACAACTATACACTCTATTGGAACCGTTTAAGTGTTACCCTCTTGTTCGCCCAGCTCGCCCCAAGCAAGGGGAGTACTCCATTTCCGCAGCAAAAGCTTTATGGGCGTTGTTAGATAATGGAGAAGTAGTAGTTGGAAGTTTAGAAGCTCAGGACTACTATTATGATGGAACGAAATTTGCAAATGTTCCTGAGATTATATCCTGTCTTCTCCAACAACTTATTCGATTACGGGCTATGCAGTGTCCTATGATGGTTCCATTATTCAGGTATGGTTTCAATTCTATCAACTAATAAAAGTATTAACTGATATATAGGAAGCAATCTAAACCTAGCCAACTTGACCAACATAATGCCCAAAAGGAACATATTTATCTGTAAGCATGATTTTACCCTATAATATCATACCAATCTAATTTGTTAGTGTTGTTTCTATTCTATCTACGACCCCAGAAGTTGCAGATCATGACCCATCAATACCTCTTGCCACCCTCGCTGCAAAATATTTTTTTTGGGGAATGTCAACAATAAACTGGGACATAGCAGCAATTAATCCTACTATCGATAATCAACATAATCGAGCACAGCGGTTTCTTGTGGGGGTGTTAAAATCGTCGAAATCGAAGACAGCTAGATCTATTTCCAATATTATAGACAATTATTGTGCAACAAGTGATGGAGTTGGGAAATTAACAGAAGAATTAGTATTTTCCCATCCAATTTATGCAAGAACTCAAGTTAAGCTATACACCAGTGAAACACCAAGCGCCCCCTATTTGACCCCAAATCCAACAATTGTTGACCCTATTACCTCAACCTCAATATGCTCTCGGCCCAATCTGCAGACTTTAGGAAGTTCAGTAACGACACAACAAAATGGCGGTATCTCCTTCACAGCAGCCTATTCTTTAAATCTGGACCTGGACCATACACTGTCTACACCTTCTGAGCCTATGTACCATGTGTCCACTCCACAAGCAGGCCAATGCTCCGCCTCTCCCATCTTACCAGAGTCCTGTATAACCCCCAAGCTGCTCGGTTTGTTGGCCCCAAAAAGCCCAATGTATTCCCGGATACCAACCCCACAATCCCCAAATACCAAAGGAGATCAACCTAAGACTCTTTGTGAAGACAAAAGAAGCAAGATCAGTGAAAAGGAAGAGTATAGGTGTAGTATGTGCCCAACAATATTTTTTTCGAAGTCAAATGTACGGCGCCATGCGAGGCGTATCCATGGCAAGAAGACACACGAATGCAGCCAGTGCCCACAAAAATTTGCCTCCAAGTCGGGTGCAAGAGCCCATGAGAGACATAGCCATGGCAAGAAGATATATGGATGTAGCTGGTGCCCACAAAAATTTGGCTACAAGTCAAATTTAAGGAGACACGAGAAAAATATACACAGTAAGAAGATACACGGATGCAGCTAGTGCTCAAAAAGATATACCCTCGAGTCGGATGCAAGAGTCCATGAGAACCATATACACAGCGAGAAGATACACGGATGCAGCCAGTGCCCACGAAAATTTGCCTTCAAGTCGGATTTATGGACCCACGAGACCCGTATACACGGCGAGAAGATACACGGATGCAGCCAGTGCTCAAAAAGATATGCCTTCGGGAGGGATAAGCAGTACCATGAGAAATTAGTTTATGGAATCTACCATTAGGTAATTCTACTCATTGTTTATATATCTGCTCTCTCATATTTCATCCTCTATATTGTCTGTTTTCTGCATTCTGTCCTATATTTTGTCTGTCTAATACACACTTCTGCCCTACCTATCAGAGTCTATATATATTATAACAGATCTACTCTCCTTTTAGTTTCTTCTCCTTCTTCTTCTTTAGCCTGAGATTTTTGGAGATAGGATCAATAAATTTTATAAAATATCTCACTTGGCAAGCATCTAGAATAAAGTATAATAATTTATAAGTATAGTAGCTGAGTACTTTTGTTGACAAGAGTACCTAGCAATAGTCTGCAAGATCCTCAACCTACATTGTTGCCTTCTTACACCTCTTAAGGCTGAGCCCCTTCCTCCTTTGCCAGCTGTGGGAGAAGCTGAGACACACTTACCCAGAGATCTCAAACAATTATAATGAATATAGTTAAAATCACTCACATCTCTTGTCTGTATAATAATTATCTGTACAATTTTCTGCTTTGCTGCAAGCTTATAGACGAGCTAGAATCATGGCGAAAGATGAAGAGTGAGAGATGAAGGGCGAGAGATGACGTATTTCCCAAGCAAGTGCAATACCAAATTTTGTACCCTTTGTCCCATATCTCATTTCCTTGCCCTAGCGCTGGCTGATGACGCATTTGAAGCGCGAGGCATTAATTAAGTTGAGGATTTATTTTGCATTTGCGTGGAGGCGCCCCGCAATAGCCCACAACTGAGATGGAAATCCAACATACTTAACATTCCGGTTTTTCGCCAAGCCATGCACACAATACAGGGTCTCTAAATATCTACAGATAGAGCGTTGCCCTATGATACATTCAATCAATATCTTCAATGGCTGGGTCGTACTGCAGGATTTGAGCACAAACTAACACTATATTGCATCAGAAGAGGAACTGCAAATGCGGTTAATAGTAAGTCTCCTTACCTATTCCTTATCTTTGATTCCCATATGAATGTGTGCTGATGCTTTCATGCGCTCCAGGTGTTGCAACTACGAGTGAACATAATCAAGTCATGGGCCACTCACGAGCAGAAATATTCGAACAGTACTACATATCACAGAAGGCCAAGCGGGACGTGCAGTCTGCATATATTGGCTGTCCAGCTCGAGAATCCGTTGATTGATTTGATTTGATTCAGTCATACACCCACGGAACCAAGACTGGCTGAAGAACGCGGAATGTTTTGGACACAAGGCGAAAGGCCATTTGGCACGTGACTGCCCACGAAAGCGAATTGAAGACGTGAAGCAAGCAGATGTCAACAACCTTGAAGAGGTCCAGGGAAACGAAGAGGCCTAGGAGAAGTCTCCTTCTTAGGCAAGAGAGTTGTGCTAGGACAACTGGATCTAAGCAAATTAGTTGGAGGAAACCCTTTTGTTATACATAATAAGGTAGCCTTCAATGGATATGCAATTCCTATGAAATCCTTAGTTGACTTAGGAGCAAATGGATGTGTTTATTGACACCAGAGTAGCATGCAACTGTGCTAAGACTCTTGGTTTGAGATTGAAGAGATTGCCAGAAGAATGCCAAACAATTAGATTCAATGGCAAGAAAGGATCAGTAATTACCCATGCGATTGTCATGCACCTTTGGGTAGAAGGGAGAAGGTTTTTGAATGTTCCCATGCTGCTGGCAGACCTGGGAAATCATGAGATACTATTGAAAGAACATGGCTCACGGAGCAAGAAGTTTGGTTGGACATTGGACATGAAGAACCGAAGACTGGTTTGGCCTAGAGAAAGGTCACAAGCTGATGAAATCACTGAGAGGCACAACATAGTGATCCTCAAGAAGATCCTAAAAAGACCTGATACCGAAGCATCAAGAAGATGCAGACCGTCGGAATAAGCTCATGGAAGCGGAGATCGAGAAGCTAAGCAATGAGTCCTCAATGTACAAAAAGTGAGTAGGCCTATGCCATTAGTGCGGACGGCTAGGGAAACCTAGCCAAAAGATGAAAGTGATATAGGGAGGGCTCCTATGGAGCCCTCACCACGCTCCTTAGTGATTTCTTCTATCCTTTACTGTATATAATATTTGAACCATACGCTGGCGGTTCTGGAGGTGATTAGGTAACAACCCGCATAGCTGCCACCAAGGCGGCTGGGACGCTTGCTGCTTTCTGCCGTAGGGGTTGCTTCTCTGAATCTTGCTGGGGTAACCTCTCGTGGTCCTCTGTTTCTTGCCGTTCCGCTTCGGGTTGACTGCCGGTTGCTCCATCCAGGCATGTTCTTCAGGTAGTGCGCGGTTCGAGCACAGATCTCTTGAACTTCTCGAAAGGTGGTACAATTGATGCATGCTGCTGTCACCATTCTCTGCAGATCGAAAGAGAGCTTATGAAGGAAGTCTCCCTTATAGTCATCCTTGGGGACCTGGGCTTCACCTGCCAGGTGCAGGAACTTCGTCACGAACGTTCATCTCCATTCTTCATTATCAATCGGCTGTATTCAGTCTTCGCATTTTCAAGCTTGTTCACGTCCTCGTAGATTCCATTGAGGTATTCTAACATCTTCTCAGCAGTGAGGAACTTCTCAGGGTTCTCATCGCGCATTCGCGGCGCTAGGTGTCTCGCGGCTTCGCCGTCGGTGCGGTTCTCAATGTACGCAATTCGACTTTCCTCTATTGGAAAGTGGTCGGCATTCACTGCCAGTTTTCTTCTCATTCCAAAAATCCAGTTCTCAAATAAGGGTTCCTTGCCGTCTGTCAAGTGCTTAGGGTCATCAAGCTTTGCTGATCGTTGGCTTCTTTCGCGGGGTTCTCCTCCCGTCAGGACTAATTGATTCACTGCCTGCTGTAGCTGGTTTCGTTCTTCCATCAAGGTATTTACCTGATGGTCAAGCTCTTCGTTCTGGGCGCGTTTCTCATTGCGTTCTGCTCTCAAACACTGGACTGTGCCCCAGGCCGTCTCTATAACCTCTGAAATCTCTCGGTATGCTCTTGGTCTTTACTGACTGCTTTCCAGAATTCTTCTTTTGTCGGAGTCTTTCCTATTTCTACTAGTCTAAGAGACATCTTGTCCCATTCTAGTCTGTGTGCTTGGTTGTTGTTCTCAGTTGATTCAGCCATCGCGTTGGCTTACTGACGCGTCTTCGATTTTCTTTTCAAAGGTAAACAACAGTTCTGATCGGAGGGTTTTCATCAAAAACACTCTCAAAAAGGGCAAATTAGAAGGTGATCTTAGTATTATGTTATGGCTCTGACT
>JANTQB010000194.1:0-20731 GCA_032988175.1 Myotisia sp. PD_48
CCGCCAAGGCGGCTGGGACGGTGTATGACTAAATCAAATCAATCAAATCAATCAAATCAAACATATGATGTTACATCCATGGAGCGAAGGGAACGAATTATCTTGCACGCGTTGAAATGAGATGAGACCCTGATAGTGTGCCTGCAACTTGCATGTTTGAAGGACCGATATAAGTAGTCGTAAATCTTTCAATTTTGCTTCTCGAAAACAGGTTCTATCTATCGTACGCCAAAGGAAAAAGAAGCTCTGGAGAATTCATCAGCCCGAAAATAGCAAATAGAAAATGATACAATTGCGATATGCGGATACCAGGGGATGTAGGGAAACAGTCCATCAGAAAATATATGTGTGACCCGCCAGTCAAAGAAAAAAGAGATAAAAACGTTTGAAAATGCACAGAGAAGCTGGAAATCTTCAATGATAGAGAGTAGGTTGAAGGAGGGTAGGACTTTGAAATAGTAGATGATGTATCGAGGGATCCGAGGGTCTTTTTACCGGCCCAGTAGATTCGAGGACAGCAAGAAGAGCAGTAAAATAAAAGGCTCAAGAAGTAGCCTAGCGATACTGCAACTACATAGCAGAGTGCTAATAAAGAACTATTATTAAGATAGATGGTCAAGAAACTGGTTCTGTCTTAATTCTAACATTAGGTATAGGGGTAGTATCACGCTACGGCATAATTAGTCAAGTGCAAATGCAAGAGATTAAAGTGGCTTTAATTTAGTTAAACAAGAGAAGATCATACCTCGGCTTTCCTTTTTCCAAGAACTGAGTCTGGAGTGCTTGTCCGAGCGCTTGGTGTGCCCGGGCCAGTACCCGTTCCGTCCTTTGTCACCTCAGAATAACAGCTAGCATGATAGACACGGCTTCCAACTTTCATGGCATCCCTCCAGATCCAATCCTGGGCATCTTCCGACCACGTAGACTCGAAATTCTCTTGGCAAATCGGGCAAGGCGTGTTCCGGAGAGTTGCATCGTTAGGGGCATGGATCCAACGCTGCTGGACCGAATGTTTTGCCAAAGCATCTTCTCCATTAGTCTTGTTAGCAGCGGCTGATGCCTCGTTTGCTTCATCATCGTCATCGAATTCTCGGAATTTTATCCAGTCCTAGAATACGGTTAACTGATTTTTCGGTTTTTGCAAGGGGAAGGTGTTTCTCACTCGTTCATCGAGGTACCAGCTCCGATTTTGGCTACGTTTACTTGCTTCGTTCATTCGTAGGTTGGTCTTAAAATGCCAATCTAGATGTCTTGCTTTCTTTTCCTTCCCTTCTGGGGTGGAGAAAAACCGTCGACCGCATGTCCCGCAGCGGTTCGATCTGTCTTCGTACAGGCATGAAATGAGGTTTGGACGGGATCTAATAGAATAGGTCAATATATATTATAGGGAAAAAAAATAAAACTGAGAAATGTAAGGGCTGTAATACTTACATTCGAATAGATGCTGAGCTCATGGGCACTTGTATTTTTATATCCTGTTGAGTTGATTGTGGGACTGGAGTATAACCAGTCCGACCAGGAACAAGAAGGGGGAGATTTGGTGGGATGGGGGTGGTAGAAGAGGTCGGAGCCGGGGGTAAAAGGCCACGAGCTCGCAGGGAAGCAATCAATGAATTTTCGGCTGACGGTAGGCTGGTTTGAGGTGCAGCAGGTGGAATTTGTAGCTGATTCATGGGAGGTGGTGGTGTATGACTTGATGGGGTTGCGGTCGCTTTGATTAGCTCGGCAAGTGTGTTGGGGTTTAACAAGGCTTGGAGATTAGGTTGCTGAATCTGGGTGGGAACCGAAGTAACAGGCGCAACGGGTATACTAGGCGTCATTGTAGGGGTGGAAACATGAGGATTTATGGTAGAGCTCTGCTGGGATGTTGGTTTATCCATCGATATTGAGAGTTGTGATACTTGATCCCGAATAAGCCGTAGTTGATCATCAGGCAGTCTCTGTTGCTGTAGAATACTCTGTAAATCTAGAAGTGCTTTGAGTTTCTGATGGGCTGAACTGTCTAGGGGTTTGCTTGCAAAGTCCAATCGCGCACTTATTACAAGACTTTCAACGTCTCGATGAAGAGACGCAAGATTGATTGGTTCCTGAGGGTATGTCGGAGTTTGAGAACGAGGTCGTGATTGATTGGACTAGTAAAAATAGGATCAGCTTGCGAACCTAACAACGGAAAAGAAAGGATAAAACATACAAATTGATGATGGCTATTGGAGGGATAGCTCTGACTTCCAGTGGGGGGATATCTAGAAGTAGTAACCTGAGGCGCTGGGGAATTTGCCCATGCAGGAGGAGGTGTGGGGATATTCCGGTTTAAATTCATCATCTCTTGCTGGCTTCGAGACTGCTGCTGTTGAAGGGCCGCTGTTCTAGCTTTAATCAGAGCATTCTCGATACTGCGAGTAATGTCAACAGGAAAAACCGGTCTGGGATCCAGAGAACCTGGAACAGGTTCTTTCCACGTTTTCAACATTTCGTCTAGTTTCTTTCGGGTCTGCGAGTCGACAAGCGTATAGGCATTCATGAAAGTTTGATAGAGATTCCGCCCTAGGAATAGGGTATATGGAGTCCCTACATTCTTCACGACGGAGTCCACTACATAAAGAGCAGGCAGTTTCTGAGAGGGTGGTGTCTACATGAAATCAATTAGACCCAAATCCAAATCTACTAGTTAGAATTACGCTGTAGAGCATCAATTGAACAAGGAAGACACAATAAACCTTAACAAAAGCGCCAAAATGACAACAAGCATAACTCAACGCAAAAAAATATGGCACCTACAGTTCGGATATGGTTCTCCAGGACGCGGGAGATGGCCATTGCATGTTCAGTGCTCTCCTTAGCAATGACGGTCAAGTTGCTGATTTGGAATTTGTCATTTGATGTGAGATCTTCGAGGGAGTTTTTATAGTCCTCCGCGACTTGATCAGATGCAAGTCCGGACATGGTTGAAATTCAATAGGCCAAATCTTCTTCCGCCTGGGAAGGGATAGGTAGTCCAGTCAAATCTGAAGACAGCGGGGATAAGAAAAATGAGAAAGAGACAAAAAAAGGGATGGCCCTCAAAGGAAGTTTGCGATGAAATTCCCGGGCTTCCAAGAGAAATGAAACTTGGACGACTTTTAGCTTTAAGACGTCTTTTCGTTCCTTGTGTCTGAGTATTTTTTTTTCTTCTTGCTTTCTTGCTTTCTGTCCTTCCTTATTTTGCTGATTGAAGGAAAATTTTCTATTGTTGGGCTCTTCTTTTTTTATTCTTTTTTTTCTGCCTTGGATCAACGAACGCTTTTATAGCAAGCGTTAAGAAAGGGACAGGAATAGGCAAAAGGACAAAAAATATTAGAATGGTTGCTAGCTATTCCTCGTAGAAGATTGACGGGCAAAGGGAAGCCAGTGCAATATCCCAAAAGGAAACAATATAACCGCCAACAGCCCTGATTGGCTTTACTAAATCCGTCACGCCCGGGCTGTCCGTCCCTCTTGCTTCCTAACAGCAGTAAAAGACTAGATATTTTGCGATAGAGAGATCTCAAATACACCAAGCGATCGAACTAGACCCGATTAAACAGGATGGAGAGGCTCACAAATGGCGGTATGCATAAGTCGGGAATCGCTGGAAGGAACGGTGACTTGGGTAACCGGCTCGTATTCAGGATTCAGGGTGAAATAAGGAGAAGAATAATACAGAAAGAAGAAGAAGAATAAGAAGATAAAGGGGAAGAAAGGTGAAGGAAAGCTTAGAAATTAACCTGTGCTATTGTGCCGTGCCATTCATGGTTTGTTCATTTGTATTCACTTTGTGTTGTTGTTACTGTTGATTCATGGCGTCAAAA
This sequence comes from Myotisia sp. PD_48, assembly GCA_032988175.1. Lineage (NCBI taxonomy): Eukaryota > Fungi > Ascomycota > Eurotiomycetes > Onygenales > Myotisia > Myotisia sp. PD_48. The sequence continues at coordinate 3,828 of JANTQB010000194.1, forward strand.
GAGAGAAGGAAAGAGAAAATCGAGCAAGCTGTCACATGACCGCATCTGGCCGTGGCTGAGTCATTCGTGGCGTGGGGTGGCTGTTGGGGCTGTCACCTGACATTCTTGAACTGTAGCCACTTGGCGGGGATCCATGATGATTGCTAGGTTGACAATGAACGGTTGAACGGTTGACGTGGGTGCACAAAAAAGCAAGAAAGAACAAGTCGAATTTGGTGTCTCATCCTTGTCGCACGAACCCGAAGTTTGAAAATCAGGAGTTTGCTGAATTCAAGGGGGTCTAGGCATCTAAATAAATATAAAAGGGAATGTAACATCTCCTGGTTTTGAATCTCCCATTATATCATAAACGTTTAGAACACCCAAACCAACCTGATCCTCAGAACCAAAAAACAACCTGATCTATTCAACCACCTTCCGTTCCTATCATCACTACGAAATGAGACTCTGTCTTGCACTTATTATTGCAACCGCCCTTCCCATGATCATGGCCGCCACACCAGGAATGAAGTCCGTTATCGTCAGCTTTCCGAACGGTACCCCAGATTCTGTGGTGCAAAAGGCCAAAGATGAGATTAGAAACAATGTAAGCAAACCCTCTCTTTCCGAACAATTGGCTGGATTGTACTTATTGTTTCCTTTACTGTTTGGTTTGTAGGGCGGGAAAGTTACCGTTGAATATAGTAAGTTCTCATACGAATACCCCGTTAACTCACTTCCCAGCTAACTAGTCGGATCTTCACTACAGCTTTGATCCCGTTTGTCACCTCAAGGCTTCGGCTTCCCCTTAAATCTCATTAACTTCCACGCAATTCCTAGCGAATGAATTCTGATGACAGTTCACCACGCTTAGAGGCTTTGCCGCCGATGCCCCAGAGGAGCTGTTGAACAGAGTGAAAACTCTAGACAGTTCCCACCCCGCGACTGTTGAAGATGATACAATTGTATCCGTCAACCAGTAAACCCGAAGTGGTAGTGATCAGCATGGACGGATTTCCGTGATCCATTCATGATCCTTTTGAAGCGATGATGAAGGCAGTGAGAGGAATTTTGGGAAGAGTGTTTTGAGAAATCATGCCACTTAACTCGTTGTCTATTTGAATATCTATTTGAATTTCCACCTCGCAATGGCCATGATCGTTCGTTTTATGATTGATGTTATGCCGTATCGATGAAATGTGTGAGCCGCCAATTATTTGGCTTGAAACTTGAAACTTTGGTACCAATGGCAGACTTGACATACAAAATAGTATTTAACGATCAAGTAAACAAAAGGTTTCTATGGCAAGCCTTCTCTGTAAATCCGCGCGAGTACGACAGGGTAATTAACTATTAGTTATTTAAATGTTAAATTGTTATTAAACATCCTCGGATGAAAATGAAACAAGCTTTATTTAATACACCCTTAGCTGTGGAATTACGCTGGCCTATGATCAGCCATATCTTCGTGGTGGGCATTCACCCACACCGATATTTCCTCCACATCGCCAGAATGCGGTTGTTTTCTGGCACAGTCCCATCTATTAATTCTTTGTCTGGGACTAACGCTCACAGTGAAATCGTACTCTTGTGACTATGCCTTCCGATTTCGAGACCTCGACACTCTTAGAGTGGATCAACAGCTTCCCCTTAGGCACGTCCATCCACACGTCCACCGATTTATATGACGGCTGCATGCTTTGGGAGATCATACAGGACATCGACCCCCACCAATTCCTCGGTGAACTACCAGAAAGCTCACCTCCAGATCACTGGGTTTCAAGATGGCAGAATTTAAAGCACCTTCACAAACTGCTGCTGAATTACCTACGCAGTCGCTACGATGGGGAGCTCCCCAGCGGCCTCTCGACCGACCCCGACCTCAAATCAATTGCTGAAACCGCGTCGATTAAAGAAACCAACCGATTACTTAAACTATTCCTAATGGCCGCCATCCGATCCCCACGGGCCGAAATATATGTTTCGCGGATGGTCCAGCTCTCCACCGCGACGCAGGAGGGATTAAAAGGTATTATCGAAGAAGCACAAAATCCCTCGCAGGACCGGCTAGATCAGCTACATTATGAGCAGGATGAATATAAAGCGCGCCGTGATCTCGCCATGGACCCGGAACTACAGTTTGAAGAGCGCATTGGGAAACTTCTTGCGGAAAACGACAAGCTGTCCCATGAAAAACGGCAGCTAGAAAAGGACGTGGAAGATTTTCATAATAGGGAATTACGTCTTCGGGAAACGAATGAGGAGCTACTAGACAGGCTCTCCTCAACAGAGGACCGGTTGACACGTCTTAGGTCCGGTAAAGATGATCTCGGGATAAACTCTAAAGGCTACGAAAGTCGCGCACAGGATATAATTGCAGCCCAAGAATCCAAACTTTCTGCTGCAAGTGATGAGATTGATAGCCTGCGAATATCATTAGAAACTTTCCGGCTCAAAAGTCAGAAATACCAGACACTCCAAGACGAATACGATGAAATCAAGAATGAGCGGGATCAGTTAGCTAGGAAAGCAAATGCTGCAGAGAAGTATCGGCAAAAACTTCAATCTAGTCAGGATTTCGAGAAGGAAAACCAAACTTTGAAGAATAAAATTACAGATCTTCAACGCCAATTAAAAGAAAGTGACATCATCCAGAAGCGTTCGGCAGAACGAGACGCGGAGGTAGAAGATTATAGGCGATTCGTTGCCAGAGTGGAACAGGATCGACATGAAACTCAAGACTTGAAGAAGAAACTGGAATTTGACAATCATGCTTTGACGGAACGTTTACTAGGTGCAGAGGAACAACGTGGTCGGGATGAGGACACCATTAGCAGATTACAGGATCGGATACGTGAATTAGAAGGATTGGAAAGTCCCACGACTCCCAGATCTTCGACTCCCAAACCACATACAACCCTAGAGAGAGACCTTGAACGAGAGGCTCAGCTGTAAGTTGAAACAAATTTCCATTCTCAGTTGGTCAAATAGTGCTGACTGGTTTTAGCAACGCGGAAATTGAAGAGCTGAAGAAAGAGCTCGAAAATAGTAAAACAGTTCCTGTATGTGACTATCGATGGCCATTGATAGAAAAATTAGGAAGATAACTAACCCAACCCAAGGAAACAACGGACGATACCCAGGCTGAGACTCCTGAGCAATCGAGAAAATGGAAAGATGAATTTTATCAATGTCCACTCGAAACTGAGAGCGAGCTCAAGTTCTCCCATAAACAGTTGCACGGAAAATATACTGCTTTACGGGAGAAAGTTGTCGACCTGGAAGGGCTGCTTGAATCTATGCAACTCCAACTCTCTGATGCTAACATGAAATGTAAGTATTCCTTTGTCTGCTCTACGACATCTTATGCCAGAACTTTTTGCTAATTCAATATATCTCATAGTGGGGCTCGTTGACAAGGAGAAGGTAGAAGCTGTAAACCAAATCACGGAGCTCAATACGCAAGAACTGGCTGCACTACGAGACAGATGCGAATCACTAGCAACGTCTTTCCGAAACCTCGACGGCCAGCTTGAAGTCCGGCAAATCCAGCTCGATGAAATAAAGCGAGAGCGTGATAGCCTTCGAGCATCCTTCGACCAATCGAAGAGTAGCCTGCAAGCAGAGGAACAGGCATCTCTGGAGGCAATGAAGAAGCTACTTGATGAAGCCAACAGCCGAACGAGCAATTCTTTGGACCATGATGAAATCGCTACAAACGATTTCCTGGAGCGTCTAGCTGAGACGACAGAGAGAAGTGCTGCACACCTTGCAAAGAGAACCGAGGTTAGTGGAATTCCTTCTATATATTGCCTTCAACGGCTATCTAGATTGCGTTATTGTGCCTCATGATCGTTGTTTTGAGGCAACACCAAAATATTCCTCAACCCATCCTCAAAACAGTCACCATCCCCCTTCAAAAAAGCCCGAACTTCATGGTTTTGGCACCCCCTTCTATTCATTTCCATCCTCTTCCTCCTTCCCCAACCCGAACAATATCATGAAAATGAATGGCGCAACAGAGAATTGACCCTAACCAGATCAAGACTCTCATCGCGCTTTGGCAATGGTCTCTCCTCTCTGTGATCCTCCTCTATGTCTATGCCACGCATTACTCCCAGACCACTTCCTCCATGATCTATCATATCGACCTTGGCTTCCAGCGTTTACTTCATCGAAAATCCGGGTCTAGTAGCTAATCGGACTCGTAAAAAAAATAACGCCGGAGAGGAGGCAGGTTAGCCTCTTTTTTGGGGTTTATTTTTTTGGGGATTTTTCATAGCACATGAATCAACAGGATGAAATTATCAAGGCGTTGCATGACCGAATTCGGCATTACGAAGAGTTCTCGGCGGATCAAGAGGACCTGAAGGCTAGCAAAGAAAAAGAGGTACGTAAATGGGTACATACCATCTTTCAATCTACAAGCACTCCTAATGTTCGTTCTTGCGTGTGATTAGAAAGACTTGATGCAGGTCATCCAACGCCAAGCGCGGGAGATCGCCTTGATCTCCTCTGCTTGGTACGATTTCCAGTCCCGCCTACAAAATGGCAATATCATGCTGTCACGGGCTCGAGGACATTTCAGTTCGGAAACTAATCGCACCTGGCTTGCTAAGCAGCGGGCATTGGTTGGAGATATGAGTGCGAAGGGACGTGGCCGATGAGATGGGTATTTTCCGGTTGTTGATACTGGTTTTTCTTTTTCTGTTTATAATGTTGGGTAACTTTTTAGAATTGCCTTAGGAGGATGGGGGTTGTTTGATTGTAATGGGGTACATACATAGTGCTTCAAGAGATGGAAGCTTATACTCACACATACATCACCAAGATATATATATTCGCATAGAATGATAATACATTTGCTGCATTTATTTAATCTTTGCTGTGATAAGCTTTATGGAGTTATTGTTAAATGCCATAGATATAATTGAAGATCGAATCTAACAGAATTACTACAAATGAATGTGCATAATGATTTAGTTTTAAGAGCTAAAATCCGTAACTATTCATATACAACTCAGGAAGTCCAACTGATATTCATACATATATCTCAAAAGGAGAGGAATAGGGTCAAAAGTAATTCAACTATTATCGGGGAAATGTATCATATAAACCGGGGGTATAGCCAAATTAAGCGTTGAGTAGACACGATAGAATGCATTCAAAGCGCATTTGCATGTCAGTAGTACTCTTTCCTTATACCCATTCTTTTGGATGTTTCAGAACCTCCAAGAGTTCTTTCTCGCGCGAAAAATTTCGAAGATTTAACTCATCAGAGTCTGAAATCATTTCCCCTTCTGCCCTCGTCCCAGACACTGGATCCATATATACCCATTTCGCAGTCGTTGGTAGGCTCATCAATATACTCTCTACCCTGGCTCCAGGTGTGCGTAATCCAAAACTTGTTCCTCTATCATGAACAAGATTGAATTCCACATACCGGCCACGGCGGAGCTGTTGCCAATCTTTTTGTTCGGGTTTGAACGGCATATCCTTCCTTTTAGTAACAATCGGGACATATGATGGGAGGAATGATGAAAGCGCATCCGTAACGAAGGAGAACAATTCTTCCTGTGCTTGCTTGGGGGAGGGCTGCGACTTCTCTGTAGATGAGGATATTTGTTTCAGGAATTCGGCGTCGAGGTCGTCGAAGAAAATTCCGCCTATGCCTCGTGCTTCATGTCGATGGGGTAAGTGAAAATACTTATCGCACCATTTTTTAAACCGGGGGTAATATTCTGGATTATGTTTGTCGCAGACTTGCTTGATTGTCCCGTGGAAATGCTTGCAGTCTTCAGGGAAGAGGTATGATGGGGTTAAATCCGTCCCACCTCCGAACCACCAATTCTTTTGTCCATCAAGTGGATTTTTAGGGTCGGAAGTTTCAAAATATCGATAATTTAAATGAACGGTTGGGGCCATCGGATTTTTTGGGTGCAGGACGAGAGATAGCCCAGCAGCAAAGAAATCGAGCGATTCAACATCAGCAGCCACGAAGGATTTATGGTCGGCTCGCATCTTCTCGATAGCAAGTCGAGGAAGTTTGCCATAGACAACAGAGACGTTAACTCCAGCCTTTTCAAACACGTTTCCGTCTTGGAGGACACAGGAAATCCCTCCTCCGCCATTGGGCCGTTTCCACTCGTCGACATGGAACTGTTTCCCATCCACTCTGGACAGCTCGGCCACTATCATCTTCTGGTGTTCTTTTATCAAACGTTCCATTCGTAACCTCATGGGAGAGTTATCTGTTATTTCCATCTTTTGCTTGGTTTGTTCGTCTAATCTAGCAATCGAGGGCGCATCTAGGTGTATGGAATCTGCCTGTATCGGCTCCACCGACCATACTTAGCGAGTTTCTCAAAAGTCAGGCCATCCAGATATATGTTTGATGATGCAAGGGATGGATATGGAGCTCTCACCGTAGAAGATAATAATGCGCTCATAGCTATAGTTGCTCCTATGACAACAGCAAGTACAGGAGATCGTGCCGATTTGCGCTGCCATATTAAAGAGCTTTCAGTCGACAGCTTCCGGCTTTGCGGCCTTAGTACACGAGCGCATTGAGGTTGATGCACGGATACCCGCCCAAGGCACCATGGAAGAAGAGGGTATATGCGGGAGGTGGACATCGTGAAAGTTTGTTCAGGAGATGAATGAGAGAACCACCAGGAGTAAACGATTCTAGTAAGGCCAATGGAAGATAAATATCACTCCCGAAGTGATGATCGGGCTTTACAAGATCGTTCAGTAGCAATTGATGGATCAATCTCGTTTTTTGCTGGGTTGATAGCTCTACGAGTATGGATGCTGAACAAATTAACGGTACTTATGTTTGCCTGGCTCTGGTTGGCCCGGAGCTTCTACAGCCGAATCAAGCTGTTTGACACGTGATCGTCGTCACAAAACATGCCAAATTCCCGAATCGATGACACGTGATTCACCGCCTTTGGGTGGGTCACGATGACAGATCAGGTGGATACTACGCTAGACCATTCTAGGTCGCCCACCCAGAGCCAGTTCCACTCATAGGCCTACACGCGGGGTCCTTTCCAGACTGTCCGGCTTTCGCCAACGAACATCGTGACAGATGCTGCTGCCTACTTCATCGATCCAGCTCGACTCATCTACCCCCCTTCCAGCATACGACTAATAACTGCTGCTATCATCCACTACATACTTCATCCCTCAGCTGTCTGGTTTAAAGCTCTATCCTTCTCATAAGCTACCACATTTTCCTCCTGCCAACTTCTTCAACCAAACAACCTGCCCCACCCGAATCCATCCATTCACCATGCGATCCAAATTCAAGGACGAACATCCCTTTGAGAAGCGCAAGGCAGAGGCTGAGCGGATTCGCCAGAAATATTCTGACCGTATTCCTGTAAGTTACACCTCCAGGAGCCCCTTCGCACTGTATAGACTGTTTCCTTGCTCCTCCGGCCTTTTGCTGGGGTTCCTCTCAGGATACCCGAGCTGCCTTGCCTTTGAAAGCCAGTCCTGTTCTAAACTCGCCGACATTTTTCTAGGTAATCTGCGAGAAAGTTGAGAAATCTGACATCGCCACGATCGATAAGAAGAAGTATCTTGTTCCTGCGGACCTGACTGTCGGCCAGTTCGTCTACGTCATCCGTAAGCGCATCAAGTTGTCGCCCGAAAAGGCTATTTTCATCTTCGTCGATGAAGTGCTTCCGCCCACTGCTGCACTCATGAGTAGCATCTACGAGGAACATAAGGATGATGACGGGTTCTTATACATCACGTATGTGTCTCGTTTCGCTTCTATTTTATGGGATTATTCTGACCCTACCTTTTCTTTAGATATTCCGGCGAAAACACATTCGGTGAACTTTCTGAATAAGCCCTTGAAACCAAAATAGAAAAAAAAAATAATTTGCGCCTGGGAAAATGTGAACTTTTTGCTATTAGTTGGTTTCCTCGATATATGATTTGATGTGTCTATCATGATAGAATTCTTCCCACCTGACGTCTGTATCATGGGAGTTTTCCTGATGCGAACCACTACTTTTGTTTCGACGCCGGGAAATTTGGTGTTGTAACTGTTGCTTTCTACTGGACGTTCGGGTTATATCGTTTGTCCCGGTTTGTATGACGGGTGGATAATGAGAATTTTCGGTGTCTGTCTACGTGTTGCTGCTAAATGGTTGTGGTTTTTCTAATTAAGTCTTCATTATTAATTCAAGGCTTGGACGGGCGAATGATGTGATCTCCTGGGGCAAATATACTAAGAATTTCTATGATATAATTCTCTGACTCACGACTGTCCCTCAGAACTCGTCTCTCTGCATAATTCTTCATTCGTTCTTTCTGGTAACCGATAACCAACTTGGTAACTGGTGGATTGCCAACCCGTTGGCCTGGTTAACGAGCTCCTTACGTCATATGTGCTAACAATAACCTGACATCCACCCGATTTCGTGATGTTTGGCAGGTTACGATATGAGCAAGTCAGTTAGTACCGAATATGAATGAATGCCAGTCCAGATTGATAAAATACTACGACAAGGTCGGGGTAGGGTTTGCTGGAACAGCAGAGCCGACACTCCAAATCATGGTAATCTTGAGCAACTTTCCTACAAGGACCAGAGGCAAACTAGATATCCGATCCCAGAGAAGCCATCTAGTTACCTAGTTATATCAGAGTTAACCAATACTAGGCCATTAGTTTCCACACACTCATACATTTGCCAAGGAACTAGAAATATTTAATATATATAAGGTCTTACAGTTTAGGTATATAGTTAAATTATTTTTAAATTATTTCTCTATTAGGGATAATCTATCATTCAAAAGTTAGTGAAAAAAGGTACATGTATCCGCATATAAGTTGCGTGGTCAATTAGTAGATATTTTTTTTTATTTAGGTGGTGTGGATATGGCAATTATTCGCTTTAAGCCTCATGGCTAACAGGTACCTCGATGGTGAAAACATTATTCATGTTGCCTGAGTCCGAGTTCTATGATGCCATTGTGCAATGGATTTTCACACAGTTGGTTCCAGAAAGAGTCATAAATAGTACCTAGGTAGAAGATAGTTAAATCCTTATCTAAAGTTCGTAGTTCCTTTTACTATATTATGTTTTAGCTACCTAGGGAGGCTCTCTAGGAAGATTTATTTTTCTATAAAGTTAGTTTATAGCCTTATTAGGAGTACTTTACTAAACATTCTGTAAAAATAACTAGTAGCTAGTTCTTAAGATATAAGTTTTTAAGAATTTCTTGCTAAACGAAATTGGTGATCTGGCTGAATGAATGGTGTGGCTGGCAGGTACCTAGGTATCCAAATACTACCAGATTTAATATTTTAAAAGGCTCTCTAGTTATTTATATCCCTGATTAAAAGTACTTCATTAAACAGTAAGAATAATAAGTAGTTGCTAAGATATAAGTTTTCAAAAATTATCAAAGAGGATCAAATTTGGTGGGAAAGTGACCGGCTGACTGGTGTCGCCAAATCACGTACATTAATTACACTACCTTCGCCCAACTAACTAGCATGGTGAGGATCAGGAGCATAATAGAGAAAGAGTGCAACTACCCTTGACCTTTTGGTGCAGTGGCAGAGCTAGGAGCATGAAATTATTAAAAAAAATATTAGTATTACTGTTCGCTCATGCTCAGCTCATGTTCCTTTTGGTAGATAGAGGGCCACATTATTAATTACGAACAAGCTACTCATTACAACTCCATACTGCGAAATGTATACACAATTAAACTTCCTGGTTACGAAATAACCCCTGTACCTCATTGCAATCTCAGGCTCTCATTTGTGGAATGTCCATCCAACAACCGAGGATCTATTTTAGTTTGGTGATCAGTTCATTTCAACTTGCTAACTCATTTGATACGAGCTTACAGATTGCACCTGCATGGAAAATAAGTACTCGACAATGGGGCTGGACTTGGCATCATCAGAGTTCTGTGGACAAATCAATCTTTTCTAATATAAATTATGGATTATACAGTCAGTCCTCTTTCTTCTTAATCATTAGCTATATCCTTCTCCAATCCTTGTGTGTGTGCAGTTCTGGTGGTTGTTTCTAGTGGGAAAATTTTTTCTAAATCAAAGGAGAGCATGGATAAGACCTTGTTTATCCTCGTCTTTTTATTATTTCGGAGCTCTATGGTTGCTGCCGAAGAACAGCACCCAAATGACCCTGTCCCAACTCAAACATGCTATGACTTTACAGGCAGTGAGCTGAGCAATAATACCCAATGCCCTGGATCGAATGCATGCTGTAAATATCTACATCAATGTACAGAAAATTTACTTTGTTCACAAGATAACTCAGATGAGTTTATCAACCCACCATGTGCCGTGTTCCCATGGGAAAACTGCTCTAATATTTGTCATTATGGTAGGGGTTGGCCCGAGAATTTTTCTTTTATTTCAATTTTTTTTTACGATATACCATTACTTTCTAACACAACCAACCTGTCTGTCTACTTAGCGACCAGGAAGGGGTATCCCTTACCTCGAGTGGAGAGATGTCTTGATGGTACTTTTTGCTGCAACGCCGATCCTCAATGTTGCGAAACGGGAGATGGAGTAAACCTTGATAGCCGCGGACAAGTCGTTCCATTGAATTCCGACAGTAGCTCAGCACCTGAACCAACATTAAAACCGACATCATCAAATGCTCGGGGTAGCTCAACACCTTCAAAACCCACCACATCTCCGCTCGCATCAGATAGTACATCAATTTCTACATCAGCCACTACATCGGACATTACACCAGACACCACATCGGACATCACATTAGACATCACATCAAATACCCTGCCGGACTCTGCATCGGGTGCTACATCGAGTCCTGGATCAAACAATTCCAAGGAAGCCAAAATTGCTATTGGAGTTGCGGTACCCTGCGGTGTTCTTATTTGCGCGCTGATAGGAGTATTCTTTGTCCAGAGACGCAAGAATTCTATCCTCAAGCAAGAAGCAGACGTTAGGAGAGCACATAATGAAGAATATCAACGCAGATTTGCTCAGCCTGTGCGGGAAATTCCTTCGAATGTGGTTTCTGAAATGCCCTCGAACAAGCATTGCGTTGAGTTACCATCAGATAATCATATATAACCTCAACGTTGAAGCTGTCTTTGGTATCGCAGCCCTCAATATAAACCCCATACTATGCATTGCTCGATGGCTGGCTGCTGAGCCAACCCCCACCGCATCATAAATATATCTTCTTTTGAAAAGCGTTCTCTGCATCCCTGTCTTTTCATACACTCAGATTTCAATTAGCCGGCATCTAGATTCTGATTTTAACTCTCTAATGTACGTAGTTACAATATTACCCGGTGTATTGTATTTCGGGTTTCAGTTCGTTATCACTAGTCCATTCTCTAGCTTAATGGATATCATCGTTCTTCGTATCTCTATAGTTCTTTAAATGCTTGGAAATTATATCGGCTTTTTACAGGAGCAGTCGAATGTGGACAAGAATTTCAGACGATTTACCGGCCTAGCTAGTTATTACAGAACGAAATATCAGGTTCCATAGGTAAATATCCAGATTTCAATCCAGACAAATCGCATGAAAATGCCACCTCCACGATTATATATTAGCTTAGCGTGCCACCAGTTGTTGATAGAGTGGAAAGATTTTGATACTTCAGCCCTGAAGGCCCTAGTTCATACAGCTGTTGATCGATATGTTTACGGAGTATTTCCAACGATTGTTGTGAAAATAGTGGAGTTGGTCTGATGTTTTCCGAGTCCATGAGAGCATTCGATCCATAAATGTGCTAGAATATACTCCAACGCGTGGCACGGCTGAAACAACTCCATGTACGGAGTACGATAACCCAAAACCTGAGCATAATAGCTAGGGCATGTCTTCCAAGGTTTGACCCACGCGATGTCGTTGTGGTACTTCCCGCCCGGCTCCGCAACCTTCCATGGTTAAACACCGTGGTGGGCATGGGAAGGCTTGGCGTGCTTGCTTATCGACGTTTCCTCACGAAACGTCAATGACAACACTCTGGTTCGACATTGTTTTTGCAACGGAATTCTTTACAGCTGGCCCACTGAATTTGACTAGCAAAGGACAGTATCCTAGTCCTTCAACGCGCTGCCTTGAGCAGATTAAACTATTCAGAATCATGATAGATTCGTTGCAAACCCACGAAACCCGTGGAGAGTGGATATCCAGCCCATCGGGCATTTATCTCAAAGCATCCCCGTATGATGGGTGCTGGACATCCAAGTAAGGTGGATGTCCCTATATGACTCGTATTGTCTCTTTTTTCTCTTAATGCGGAAGCTAATGTGGCTTGCTTACGGAGTAGTGGGTTCTGGATCTCAAATTTGGGAGTACGCCTGTGATATATTTCATGGTTTTCAATAATATTCCTGGTAGATGAGGCCAGGATTACCGAGGCTCTTTAGGATGTTTTAAATCTCCGAAAACTTACCTACTCGAAAAACATTACTCATATAACCATGCATAGAACCTTCTATGCTACCAAAGGTGTCTAGTGGTAGAGTCTGGAGCTGCTTTTATTGTTCGGAGACTGTTCAATTTAAAACTAACGGGCACGGAAGTGAACTGGCTGGCAAATTGGTTTACCTCTAGACAGGGCGTTCTGGAATTCTGGGGTTTCCGATGTCGTCTGATTCCGCGGGGGTATGGAGATGGATATCTTTTGATGTGAGCTGAACCACAGCCACCACTTGCTTCTCCTACCCAGAATATCCGGGCATCCCGCAACTATCCCTTTCTCTCTCACCGAGGGCGTCGAGTTGACGTAACAAGCCTGACACAAGAAGCTAGACGCTTTGAATGTTTATCCAATAATATGCTACAACCGCATCATGAGCGATAAAATTATCCCTGTGATAAGATCTTGAAATGCCCGGGCTTCAACATCCCATGAAGTTTGTTTATGCAACCGGTGGGTTTTCATGCTCTCCACATACAACTCCCCGGTCACCAGCTGGCAGAGGTTGAGTGGATCGTGCCATCATAGAATGAATTCATTCTGTCATCTGTACAGTGGGCTATCTTGTCTATATAAGGACCATTGCTCCCTCCGTTTATCAACCCTTTTCTTTGGTATCAATCAATCACATCTCAATTCAATCCACCAGCAACCTACAATTCAATATCCCCCGATATTTATCAACATCTATATTAAAATGCATTTTCTGACCTTGATCACTCTTCCTTTGACAGTTGCTGCCCTTAGCACTGGAAACGTTAAGAGAGAAGAAGCGGCCATTCAAGGCGCAGGGCCATCTGCCGTTACTTGCACCCTTGGGACCTTATATTGTGGATGGGATCTCCAGGATAATCTGGGTGGGTTCATGTTTTGAATATTTGTTGATTTTTATCGATTTCTTTTACTGACTCACCTGAAGGATGGACTGTTCATCCTGCTCAGCTCCACTGGATCTACCGCTGCGATAGTATCACTACGGCCCCCGTTCACGCAATTTGCAATTACTGCGAAAGGGACCCAACTCGTTGCTTAGCATAAGAATGAGATATGTACGTGGCGAAGGGAAAAGCATATCTATATTCTCATCTGCAGTTACACTAACTATGCTATAATTTGATCCGCTCTAGTGTGATGCCGCATTGTGATGGAACTAGTTCGATTTCAAATTTCCCGGTCATTTTAGGCTGTATTTTCTTATGACACAATCTGCTTCTTAAAATAAAAATGCAAAAAAAAAAAAACAGGAAGGGGATGGAATGGTGATAGGAGAGTTTGGAGGACGCAGAGTTGATGGATGGTTCATGGACACTCGTTTGGTATTTGCTTCACACACACACACACACATACATATATAGCCCAATGAAGTTCTATTCGATTGGGTATCTCTGTCAGCATCATTTACGTTTTTGCCTTGCAAAAACTCCATTATTTCCCTACTCGGCTCTTCGTTCCTTGCTTTTGGCATCAGACCCGGAAAATACAAGCCGTAAATAATTCGCGTCCGGAAACTAGCAGGACTCCTTAAGCTACGCTTTCTTCACTTTTCACTACATAGCACTGCTCATCATCTTTTCAATTATAGGATTATCTTCTACTAACTAACAGTAGTTACCATGATCTCTACGTTCGTCTCCATTGGCTAAGTAAGTGGATTTGTGGTTCTTCAGTGGTAAATGAGTGTAATATGGTATGAAAAATATGTATCGGCTCTACCAAACACATCAAGATATCCATTCTGCCATCCATCAACAGTCAATTTAAAGAGATAAAATGGGGTGACGCCCGAATAGAGCTACTCCAACTCGCTTGGCCTTGCTGGGCTTGCAAAAAGGATGCTGCCACTGAAATCCTCGGCAATATTGTGGCATCCGCTGTCCGACTGTGCAATAGACCTTCCCCTGCAGTTATGGGAGCCCCTAAAAGATGACTGCGGTCAGTGTTGCCACTTTGGCCCAACCCCTATTCTTGACAAGGAAGGGGATACATACTCTGCCAAGAGCACAGCGAGAAATTCACCCTTTGGGTTATAATAGGATGCCCACTTGCCAGAGCTAAGAAGGGTTTAGTCGGGGTCTATTACAATTGATAGAAAGAGTTGTTCACTAGATGTTTTGCAATACATACCCGTCCTTGATACACTGATCCGCTTCAACAATTCTTGGTTTCCCTTTGCAGTTTTGTTTGGGGTATAGCTTCGGCTGAAATATCACAGTATTGATTAGAATTTGCGTGCTGGATGAGAGAATAGTGTACGTGTAGAAAGGGCAAGCTATCGTACATGATTACTTTCAAAGACTGCAGCTCCCATGACTGCCGATGCCATTAGAAGGACAAGTGTTTGAGAAAACAGCATGTTGATTTGGTATTGGAGTTTTGATCGAGAATATTGGTACGTGTCAAGAAACTGGATTCTAGTTTTCTTTTGGCAAGGTTGAAACCAACGAAAATTTCGCCATGGCTGAGGGATGTGGGCACCTTTATACCATTTTGATGGTTCACAAAGGATTATCGTTCATGCAACTGACCCAAGGCTAGGAAGCCACTGACTCCCTGGTTGTAGGACGTATGAAACTGACGGCTCTGGGGTTTGACCCATGTTTGCTGGCATTATACACCGTGTAGTACCGGGAAGCCCTGCATATATGCATCATCCACCTCCGCATTTTGAGTGATCGTTGCTAGGGATGTGGTGGTGCGGCTCATGCTGGTGAACTCCGAAATTAATCATATAGGCCGATCGGCGACGTCCTGGCCAGGACATTTTTGATCATGATTTTTCTTTGATCTGAGTCGGTGTGGCACTGAGAAGCGTCATTTTTGGTTGATATGATTATGCCACCCGCGGAGATCTCTTTCTTAGCACTGCAGCCACGCCGTTCCTCAAGAGATGCGGGTAATCGGGTGCTGACCACAAAACATATTTGAGAACCACTAGTATGCTATTAAGACACTTGGCCGTCTTCCGAGCATCGTCTTTTTCACATCACTGTACATGTGGTGGTGTCCCCTCCGTACTGTACCCTGTATCCAGTGCTTCTCTGATTACCATGCTTCAAGGGCCCAGGAAGCCCCCGTCCCGTTGGGGAGGGCATGCTGGTAGTAGTGCATTATTTATGATGCAAGTTTGGAGGGTTCCGACTTCTACTGTAACCTTCCCCAGGTGCTAGCCCGAAAAACTCAAACGTTGACCATGAGATCCCGACGCACAAGCAGATCGGTGCTGGCTTATATTCGGGATTCGGCCATGAAAATTATGCTACTGAACGTGACGGCATGCACGAGCGGCGGGTTAATATTTGAATTTAGGGTATTGCGTCATGCCGCATGCGGGGTCTGTTGTAACTGTTTCACCCCGGGGTTCACGCTGGCAGCTCGGAAATATGCTAGGAAACCACTGAGCAAGGTTAAAAATGCCCTGAGAGAAGAGCAGAGAAACTACTGGCCGAGCCGGATAACAATGCCCCTGGTACACGAGGGTCCATGCAAACACTGTACGTAAAATCCAAGGATTACGAGTTTGATGGTGGGTAGTGATGCATTCGTTATTCAAGGGCTTCAACGCCATATTCGGCTAGAACATTCTAATCAGAGTCCACCGGCGACTTTCTGAGAAGACACTATTCCATCCAACCAACCTGGTGGCTTGGTAAAGTATTAATATCGCACCTGGGATAGAAAGTTTAACAACTTTGAAAAGCGCATTGGAAATGGTCATTTAGAGCAAACGGAAACCCCGGAATATTAACTTGCTCTCTAATTAGCGTCGGTTTTGAGGGTACGAATAGGGAAGCAAAGCCTAGCGTCCATACGAGTGATGAAGCTGGGTTATCACTTCGCATTCTGTCAGGAGATCGCAAGCCAAGGGAAGCGACCAAAAGTAGATGCATGCAACTTGTTCAAGTACATAAATCAATGTGTCACCCACACCAAATACTAGCATTCGAGGATATAGAAAACTTCTAATCGTAAATTATGCCACACTAATCTGCACGAATTGACAGCGACAGGCCTTTTCTTGAGAAATGTGACTGTAGCAGATCCCTGAAGCAGGGGAGGTATATTAGTCGAGTCAAACAGCCCCCCATGAAACCAAGACGTATGTATGATGGATGGATGATGTCGAGTAGAAGGAAATTCCTGAAATCGATAACTTTGGCCTGGCTTTGGGCCTGATCAAGGAAGGTGGTGGAAAATGATTTATTGTATGCACCTGTCATGACCATAGAGCTATAAATCACCCCTTGTGTGAGCTGGGTTCTGTTAATAATCCGACTCTTGAGCTTCTCCCAGATGATAAAAAATTCAGTTCAATGGTATTAAGCTAACTTACTCCATAGCTACCTTGGTGACTAGTCAGGTGACCTGGATATGCTCTGTATTATTTGCTGTTCCTGAAGCACCTAACGTGGTTCACGGTGAACTGGATCACACGGTGAGCTGGATCACTAAATCAC
>JANTQB010000195.1:0-14213 GCA_032988175.1 Myotisia sp. PD_48
TAAAATCAAGTGGCCGGGAAGGTTGTGCGATCCGTTGGGTGGTGGATTACGTTAACCTATTCGGACCCGGGGATCGGAAAATATCTACGTCCGCGGCCACGCCCCGTTTAGGCAACACGGGACGGCAAAAGAAAAGAAAGCAAGAAACAGCATGAAAAGGCGCAAGTTGGTTTTGATGCGTTGGCCGGGCTGGCTGGAAGACGGGGGAGAGGGCCCTTGTCGAGGTGCATCAGACCCTTGACCGTGTCCTTAAACGAGCTCGAAAACAAGGGCTTCCTGAGACCGGCAAGTGCATAATACTCCATATCTCACCCCAAGAACCCAGTCGCGAGCTGGCCAATATCGGCTGCAACAGCGTCATCCATAACCGGCGGATCACCCCCTCTAGCGATCTCTACTCCGTACCGGTTCCGCAATTGGTGATAGGTACGGAGTACACCAGCGGTCTGAGCGTAAAATTGGGTTCCACACGGCTGTATCCTTTGCACTGGAACCATCGGGACTGAACGAACGTCGCGTGTGATTTGCAGGCAACCCAGACAAGACATCTCATGACTCCGGCAGAAGCATGGAACGGTTGCATCTGCCAACGCGCTGCTCTGCGATTGGGAGTGGAGAGAATCTAATACCTAAAAACTAGCCCGTAGCAACAGAGCCTCACTTGCCTTGGACAACTCACCACGGAAGCCAAAACAAAGAGAGCTGTAGCGATTCCACATATTAGGCACGCATGCACTAGATCAATACGGCCCGCGACCCAAAAAAATTTTTTTTTTCTTAACGGCTTTTCGCGGCGATGGTACTGGATGACGGGTGAGAGGCAGGCAAAAGGGTGACTCGGACCTCCTCGCAACCTAGTCATATGCTGCATTCATGCATTGTATATTCTTGAATCTGCATATCAATTTGTGGGCAGTAAAAATGAGGCGCAGGCGGCTTCCTTAGCTTGCATGGATATGTAACTAATCCAGCCATTCAATTGCATTCTTTGACGAACCCAACCTCCAGCAGTAGCCGATCCTTCGTTCCAAACCGTGCTCACGTATGCAACCTGTACTCCGTATGACAAGAGTTAGACAAGGGGACGGAACCGGGTGTTTCAAACGACTATTACACATCAATGAACTATGATTGGGAAAGGAAGCATGAACCGCTCCATTCATTCACTTGTTGTGGCCGGAAATTTAACGGGCCAATCTATAGCGATTGGTTTATTCCCTCGAATGTGTCGGGAGAAAATTGGTCTGGACGTTAATCTTTTCTTTTCTTTTTTTGTTTCTCTTCTTTCTTATCCTTGGTCTGGTTCAGTTTCATGAATGGTAACCACATCCATCGACATATTAATAAGTCGGTCGGGGTTGGGACCACGAATCAGCGACATGGCTTCGTATCCATGGAACGGAAATGTCGCGGGATAGATATCCCACGGAAATCTAGTCCTAGTGGCTCTGCTATTCCGTGTCATAGTTAAAAAATATCGGGAGAGAGAGCCTGTCACGATATTATTCTTGACTCTAGGATTTTGTGGTTGTTTTAATTTTTTTTTATATCTTTTGAAAATAATCCCGCTTCAAAAGCTGAAACTTCATGCAGTGTCGCTTGAATGTCTAGAAGGAGCATATTAACGTAAACGTAGTCCAATCAACAACCGACTGACTGCACGATGAGTCGCTTGGATGAACATGGGCGTTATGAGGCTTGAAGCTATGTTGAAAAAAAAACACGCCGGTGATAGTCGTGTTCGAAGGGGCTTTGATATGTATTCATACTCCATGTATGAGGCCTTCTCCGAGACTATTGTCCTAGAAGGGAAGCGCTAACTTGAAAGCAAGGCGATAAGTCCCCACAGGTTCATGCACAGTTTCGAGATAGCGAGTAATATTCACTGAAATCCTCCTCCAAGCTCTCAGCTAGTAAACTAGTTACGATACTGCTGCATAGTCGATTATCATCTGACATGCACACGAATTGTCTCAAATAGAAGCAACAGGACTCCCTGAAAGGTTCCGGGCTTACCGCGAAACAAAAAAAATCGATTGGACTGTCTATTCCTTGCTCCACCCAAAAAGTGCCAGGATTTATTTATAACGGGTATAAACTAGTCCGTATATTCCAGATAAAACTGAATTGGATTGCAAATTAATAAAAGTGATGACAACCATGATCCCGATACGGAGTATGCACTCCGTACCTCTGTTTGTTGTGACATCCTGTCGTGTCTTTTCTCGTCTTTTCTCGGTCGTTTTTGTGCATTTTCATTCAGATGATCGACAAGATCGGATGACCAGACTAATGGGCCTGAATCTCGCATACTCTGGAAAACAGGATAATCTTGCAAACTCCATGTGGTTGGTTCTCCTGCTCCATACTTCGTATACAACATCCCATTCTCCATAATAAGCGAATTACAAAAGATGGGAGAAAGGGGCAAACGAAATAACAATCGGATTTAACATTCGTGGAACATTTTGAACAAAGAAAAGTCAATTACATCGAAGAAATGAGAAAACCCCATTTTGGTTTGAACTGAGTTGATTTAACTGCTCCCATTTTCCGAGTGGACATATGTAGTACAAGCACGGATCGATGCATGCACGGGTATTGAATCTCATATAGAAAGGCTGAGATTGGGTGGAATGAACTCCATCTGGTCACTCGACACTGCAAAGTTGCCCCTGAAATGAAATTGGGGAAAAAGTATGAGTTTAAAAAGTATATTAACATGGAAGTCCCTGCTTTTTTTAAACCTTTGGGTTGTCAGCGTAAACCTTTTTTTTTTAGTTTATTTGTATTTTTTTTTCTTTGGGTTTTTCTTGTTCCATATTTGCCATCAAGAGCATATGATCCTAAGTAACGGTCAGGATGTCAATATGTATGTCACAATGTCTCCTTGGTGTAATCCTCCGAGGGTCTAAGAGGTGGCAGGACCTGATCAAAGCTTCGTGTGGTTGTACGGAGTACAGGGGACTCCTTAAGTCTCCGTATCTATCTTGAACTGACGATTCCGAGCATATTGGGATTGTACTCCTCCCATTTCCAGTTTTCGGGCAGGCAGCACAAGGGATTGGTTCAAGATGGAGCTTTTCTGAATTTGCCACTGTTCAAATTCAAAAGCCGTCTAATGAAGACTCTGAATGAAATGAGTAAACCGAAAAGCCGATCCTAGACTGGGACCGTACCCCGTACTTCTTGTACTTTGTGTTCCAGATGGAGTTACGGAACGTGTTGCTGGTTTTCCGGGAACGTTTCCCCTGCCGAATATTGAATTGATGGGTCTATATGGAGCATGGTTAAACTAATAGTTTAGCTCATGATAAGGATAATAACAAGAATAATAATAATCCTGTTTGTGCTGAGTGGGTAATAGCATTAACTTTAGTATTTACCTTTAGCTTTCTGGTCGGGACTTGGATCTGGTCCCGCGCCAACGGATCCCAAAAGCATAACCATATTGGCAAAAGTTCAGTTCAGTTCGTTTTATGACACCTAAGAAGACAGGTCGAAGGCTGGCTGTTGGCTGCTTCAGATACATCAAACACGGCGGGGGTTTCTCGGTGGTTTGGTTCTGGGTATTCGCCTAGATGTCGTATTTTCGTGGTCTGGGGGAGTTTTTTTTTATCTATTTTTTGATCCCTCTCCAAATTTCAATGGGACCTATATGCTTGTCCATATTAAAACGGTTGGTACGACAATGTGATAGATAAACATAAAATAACCAGTCTATTTTGAATCCACGCAATGTGAAATGAATTGTTGATGCGAATCTTGCATGTGCCGAGTCTCTCTCCGAGCACATTATGCATGCTTCGTCGCTTATAGACGCCGTGATCTCATGTCAAGAAGTCCGAAAGAAGCAAACACACACCACGCAAGAAAAAGAAAAGAAAGAAAAGAACTCGGGGATAATCTGGACCGACTTCCATTTCTTTTATCCGGTAAGCCTGTTTCTCCCTGATGCCGCCCGGAAGTCGCCGGTAGTGGCTCGCGCCATAAGCCCACGAAGCATCATGGACGACAGAGGACGCGATGCGGCTCTATAGCCCATATCAGAACGTTTTCTCCACTGCCAACAAATACCCACAAGAGCACTCAACACGAATAGCTCCTTTTCTCAAGGCGGATTCGTTTTCACACGACGGAGGATCAAGGCTGAGCTGGAGAAGGAAAACATACACTTCGAACGACGGATCATGGATAGAGGACTCCGTACGGCTGGGGCCAAGTTTTCTCCTAATAATTATTACAACTAATCTCGCATTTCCTATTGGGGGTACTCCATACAGATAATTATAACTTTGGTGTATACTTCCTCAGTCTCACTCACTCGGAGTGCCCTACGGATGACATGTTTCTCAAATCGCGCTTCGCATGTGTGGTTGCTCAAGGGGGGTGTTTCATATTAATCGAACAATAGCCAAATGGATTCGATATCACAGCAATTATTCAATAATCTTAGATTTAATTCTTTTCTGGCAAGCTCGGAACATGCTCCGTCTGCAAAAATCCTCTCCCCCCCAAAAAAAAACAAAAACCAAACAAAAAGAAATCACGAAACGAGAGAGGAGAAGAGGGAGAGAGAGCTTAAAGTTAAGACCATGTTGGCTCCCCATCTTTTCTTTTTTTTCGAGACAATCAATCAGCTCACCGACTCATCCTGGCCGGAGAAATAAGCCTAACCAATCAAACCGCGTATCTGGGCTGTAATGGAAGAGCCAGCCGGTATCCCCAAAACTGAAAAAGCTCCAGGGTGGAGAATACTCCTGACTGTCTTCTTTCGAACATCGTATGACATCATGAAATACGGGGTGAAGGGCCACGGCATCACAAACGGAGAAAACTACGGAAACCAGAGCCAATTCTCTCTACGGAGTACTCCTGGAGGGCATCTATCTACGGAGTGCGGATGCTACGTGGAGGGCGACTGCAGAAAAACGCACATGATACTCCGTAGTTATTATGCATGCCATGTTTGTTTGGAAAAACCAGAGAACTGATGAACACGCGGGACATTCTTGCAGCGCGGGATCGCACTTCAAGAATAAGGTACGGAGTACAATGTTTGGGACAAGGAAGCAGAGTAATGATTTCGGCGACGACGGCGATGGAGACGGCGACTGAGCTCGTATCAAATATTTCCTGATGGCTGACTGATGGTGCAAACCGTCCATCCCGTTAAGATATCAGTTCAAAACACAACAATCTGTTAACTTAACCGCTCACCAAGCTGTCGGTACCTGATCAAACTGAAAAAAAAAGGCAAACGAAAAAAGAAAAAAAGGGATTTGAAAAAAAAAAAAAAAAAAGAACCGAAACCCCTGGCACTGCCTCGCTTTCCTTTTCTCTCACTCTCTTCCTCGTCTGCCTTTCGAACTCGTTCTCTTGTGTTCTAGCATGGCAACCTATCACCTCTCACCATGTCCTCCAGCCGCTGCCCGATACTACCGTTCGCGCCCGGTTCAGTAACCGCTCCTTTGATTTCTCTCTTTCCCTCTCTCATTCTCTGGGCGATCCTTCTGTGGGCTTGGTCTTAGGCTGTGCCACCTCGGCAACCTACGGAGCAAGATGCTCATCATCCCGCTGACAGGTTTGTCAGTGCACCTGAGGCCCTCTCTAGTTATCTGTCCTCCGTATCTACCGAATTAACTAAATTAATACTCTAGGCAATTTGTGTGCTCAAAAAATCCTCTCCCCTTTTCAATTTTTGGCTTTTTATCCTTTTTGTATTTTGCGAATCCCCAGCCCTTCCCACACCCCAGCAAATCCAACCCTGGTGTGGAGAATACCTAAATCGACTTATATTGTGCTACTAACTCCATATAATATTATGAAACAAAAAACACTAAAAATTGACTGGACTGGACTCCAAAAACCGACTTCCAAGCAAAACGATTGGATGGGAACCATTCTCACCAACCACCCGACAAACCGTTGCTCGGTTTGATCTACCGCCTGGGTTGTGCGCAATTCTCCCTCCCAATCTACAAAGTACGGAGTAGGGACATCTTCTATTATCAGCCATCCATACTCCGTACTCCGTGCTCCCCGTACATGCATCATGATGGAGTTCTCGAGGAACATCTTTTCCATTTCGTAACGAGCACACGAAAACTAACTGAAAGTTTTTTTTTATTTTTTATTTTTATTTTTTTACTTCTCTTTCTAGTCTATAATTTTATTTTATTTTTATTTTTCTTATTTTTTTATCTTTTTATCTCTTTTCTTTTTTCAAATCACAACCTCCCACTTCCGATCGATGAGAAACTCCACTACGCCACATTTTACTTCCACTTCTAGATGATGTTTGAACTGAACCTGGGCTCTTCTCCTCCTTTCCTCTCTCCTCCTTTATCTTTCCCTTCCATGCCCTCCATGCCCTCCTCCCTGCCCTCCCTGCCCTCGCCCTCCTCGTCCTGCTACCCCCGGCTCCACCATGGCATTCCTTGTCCTGTCTGGGATCCAAAGCCTGGAGCATTCCGGTGGAACCGAACAGGCCCACTCGTCGCGCTTGCCGCTGATGGATGCTCTCCTCTCTTTTTGTGAGAACAAAAGCAAAAAAGAGGACAGAGCTTCGTGGGATGACGGGAAAAATAAGAGGAGTCAACTTCATCGCTGCCCTCCCTTCTTGAGAAAAAAGGACTCCAGTTGGTTTTCTGACCACTGACGCCTTGGCTGATTGTCAATGTACGCAATCAGATACCAATGACGTGACCTTCAACTGGTTCCTATTGGTTTGGTGCTGTTATGCAAACTCTCTACGGAGTACGGTTTTCGTTTGCAATTATTGATCCAAGAATCTTTCTTTTTCTCAATATAACTTCCCTTTATTTTTATTTTTCAAATCCCCCCCCCTTCCCTTCAAACTAAAAAATAAAATAAAAATTTTATCATATTTTATTTTATTTATTTCATACCTCACCTGAAGTTACAGGGTGTATGTATATGATGATATATATGGACATTTCCTCGTCCCGATATTGAACTGAAAAGAACCGCCATAGATACCCAATCGTCCACCCCTCCCCCTTCGTGTGATGTTCCAGATATTTTTATTAGTCCACAACCCCCATACGGAGTATTCTGGGTCCTCTTTTCGCGCCCTCTTTCTTAATTTATCCCTTTATTATTTCTCCACCGCTTCTTTGCCTCCACTGGCTTAGCCTTCGCTGCCTTGAATATCCAAGACTTGCTGCCTTCCTGTGCTTCTCATTGGCTTAGCTGCTGCTACCTAGATCTGTTGCCCTGTCCCGACTGCGTGGAAAGCTTTAGAAGCCATGCACATGGCTCATAATCTGTCTTTCCGCCTAAAGTTATCTGCCCTATTCCTTAGCTTTCCAATATAAACGCAGGGCTATAAAGGGCAACCGCTTTTTCTTTTTTTTAAGTTTAGATTACCTTTGTTCTCTTTCTTCTTTCCTCAGTCTTTTTATTTTATTTTTCTCATCTCAAGCCATATTAAATAAATCCCACTCACTCCTACCTTGTTATGTCACATATTGCCTTTTGATAGATCACTGATATATTCTTTCCTTACTGGATTGAGTTGATTCACATTTTATATCTTGCCACCACCACCCACAACCAAGATTCTCGGCTTGTTAGCCTCAAGCTTCCTTTTCTGCAAGTTCACTACGTCATTGCAGCTTATACCATACCATATCCTAAACGTGGAATGAACTCTTACCGGGCGAGTTTTCGGAGCGTTTCTCGGATCTGATTTGTCTTATTCCACTCTAACGCAGATCGGGCCGTTCGGAATTTGAGAACAACTATTTCTTCATTTCGCAGCCAGAACATAAGATCTCTGCTTCCATTGGAATAACCATCACACCACATCGCAAAATGGCGAAAGATACATCACCAGGTGGCAGAATTGCCAAAAGAGAGTCAACAAATACTGCTTTTCCTACTCGGCAGCTCTTTGTCTTAGGTATGTTTTTATACCCAACCAGTGTTTCCTTGCTATACCATTTCCTTGACATCACAAATCCCCATCCACTTTTTATTGACAAAAGGCTGATTTGTTCCAATAGGGCTATGCCGAATCTGTGAACCCATTGCATTCATGTCAATTTTCCCTTATGCATATTACATGGTAGCTTCTTTCCACGTAACAAATGATGACAGGAAAATTGCCTTGTATGCGGGGATTGTCACATCATCGTTCACTCTGGCCGAATTCTCAACTAGCATGTTCTGGGGGCGCGTGAGCGATATATTTGGTCGAAAGCCAGTTCTGATAATGGGTCTTATCGGAACGGCCATTAGTATGATAGTTTTCGGATTTTCTTCTAGCCTGCCGATGGCTCTGATTGCCCGTGCGCTTGGTGGCTTCCTCAACGGCAATATTGGAGTTTTGCAAACCACCGTAGCAGAACTCGTAACGAAAAAAGAACATCAACCGCGAGCATATTCTATAATGCCATTTGTCTGGTGCTTAGGTTCGATTATTGGACCTGCGATTGGAGGGTCTCTCGCAAAGCCATGCGACAGTTATCCATCATTCTTCCCCCGAGACACAATTTTCGAACGGTTCCCCTTTTTGCTACCGAACTTGGTCTGTGTGGTGGTACTGATATTCGGGATTCTTATCGGAATATTGTTTCTTGAAGAAACACATGCCGAAAAGAGATTGCAGCGTGATCGAGGGTTGGAAGTTGGGAGGTGGCTCATCGGCATATGTTTTAAAAAATACCGACAACCAAGCGATGACAATGACGAGGATGCTTCAAGGCCATTTCTGTTCGATGACGACTCATCGCCTAGTTATGAGGGCACCAGAAACAGGCCGAGGTTGCCCTCAGTATCCATACCAGCTGTTCCAACGCATAGTGGAGCTCGTGAGAAGAGCAGGTCGTTTATCAAAGCGTTTACCCCCAAAGTGATTTATATCATCATCGGATACGGGATACTTGCCTAGTAAGTACTAACATTATTCCCCATAGTACCGTCTTAATTAGCTTGTTAACTAACAGTTCATTATAGTCACAGTGTAAGTTTCGACCAGCTTATGCCGGTATTTTTGAGTACTCCCGTTTCCACCGAGCCTGTTAAGCTGCCATTCAAATTCCAGGGTGGTCTTGCACTCAGTACTAAGACTATTGGGTTTATGCTCGCCATTCAAGGAATTTACTCTATGGTAGCGCAGCTGGTGCTCTTCCCATTTGTTGTCCGTTCGTTCGGAACGCTTCGAATATACCGCTTCGTCTTGGTGGTTTGGCCACTACTATATCTGGCTGTGCCTTACTTAGTCCTTCTCCCAGAAGCGTTAAGACTCCCAGCTGCATATATTGCTCTAATATGCAAAATCACAATGCATGTAATTGCATTTCCCTCCAATGCCATGCTACTTGCGAATTCTGCAGCGTCAACAACCGTGCTAGGGTCTATCAATGGCGTAGCAGCTTCTACAGCGAGCTTGAGCAGATCACTTGGGCCGACAGTCACTGGGTTCCTACACTCCAAGGGTCTCGAACACGGAATTTCGGTGCTCTCTTGGTGGGCATGTGGCATTGTCTGCGCTCTTGGGGCTTTTGAAAGCTTCTGGATTGTTGATGATGAAAAACCCAGCCAACGAGATCCTGAAAAGTCGGAAAAGCCCAGCACGAGTGATTTGGCATACGATGTCGAAGCAGATACTCCTGAGCCATCGTGCCTGATCCGAGGTTCTCAGCCTCGCGAGGCTTTGATATCTCAACCAAATGGATACAACTGCTCTGAAAATCGGACATCCCACCAAGCCACTCGGTTCAAATCGCCGTTCTAATGTTAGCCTGGCCCAGCATAAAGTGCCTTATTTTCCTTCTATTTTTTTAATGACCCTCGCCGTTCCTATCATCCTGATGTTTTTATTTCTTTTTTTTCCTTTTCCTCTCCATTTTCATTTTCTCTCTTTTCCCTCAGATGGATTTTGTTTGTTGCTATCTTTCATGCATGCGACTGGAGGCTAGGAAGGACTTTTGTTGGGCATTTCTGCAACTAATTGATGGTGGTGGCTTTGATTTGGTCTCGTTTGTTTTCCCCCTTTCGCTGTCTTTTTCCACCGTTTTTTATGAGCTCTATACATGGAGTTTGTATCACTATGTGCATGGAAATATCGTTTGGGCTTCATAATTAGAAGGGCATGGGCTGGATGGAATTTTTGCTTTGTTTTATTTTATTTTTTATTTTTCATATGTTATATAAGGATATATGCCCACGCCTTTTTTTAATATTTATCTAACTATTATTATACACAATTTTTGATTTTACGAATGAATGAGACTTTCATGCTAATATGTGATGCTAGCAAGGCAAGATAATGGTTAGAAACAGAAACATGGTTCATCTAGATATGCGTGCCATGGATATCAACTGATAGCTGACCATGGGTTATGCTCACCCATACCAGGAAATCAGTATAATAATTAAAATTTCAATCAACTGCACTTCATGGTTTCTCTGGACTAGAGGCCTAATGGGTGATAACAGGGGTTCAACAAGTAAGATCGAGACAAGAGGTCATGAGAAACAACCGATAGAGTGGTATAGTAATGGCTAACGATCACCAAACCGGAGAATTAACATCCTGGCTGGACAGTGGCCCTGCCACTGGATATGAGCAGGAATCTGGCATCAAATGGAATAGACTCGGTCTAGGTAAGTAAATCGGTTCAGCTCCTCAGAAATTGGATCACTACACCATCGACTTTAGCCTTTTGTTATTCATCCGCCGCAATATATTCATATTTAAGGGAGCACTGTGTACTGAAACTCGAATATTAGCTAGTTGCCTGCTTCGCAGGGCCGGGTTCGAAGCCCAACATCCTAACCCTGATGTGGCATTGACTCGATCGCTATTCATCAGCAATTTGCTTTTCCAACTTGAGGCCTTACCGCAGGATGTAACCGAGGAAGAAATAGCATTGATCCAGGCGCGATTGAAACGACAAAGCCAAAGTTTATCCGACGAGGCACAGCCAGGATCATCATCGGCCAAGGAGGTAAGCAAATGGAAACAGATCGAGTTGAATCTGCCCAATATCAACTTCACATACTACAACAACGGGAATGGGGCGAGCCTGGGGGGAGGGGAGCGGCAAAACCAAGCGCCGCAAGGCCTGGAAAATCAACCATCACAACCTCTTCTGCAACGACTGATCGCATCGACGATTGTATATTTTTGCCTAGCAATAAGGCTTTTGCTGCCGTATGTATACATGGTTCTGGATGCCGTACAGCGATCGGAACTGGCGCGCGACTGGGTGCAATGGATCCTCCGGGTGTCCCTAGTTTGGCTGAGCTGGATACAAAAGGGCGGGATATGGCTTGCCTCTGTGCTGGTTAGGATAGGCGAACAGCATGGCCTTGGGGGAGGGCTGTTGAAGGCGGTTGTTTGCACTGCGGCGGCGGTGCTGGGAGGGGTCAGCGAGGGCGGCGCGCGAGGCGTGGAGATATTAAGCAGTCCTTGAAGCTTTATTTAATATTTGTTAGTTAAAACTCACTAGTTTGGTGTGGCGATTGGGTTATTCTACCATGAGTTTTATGAGTTCGGGAGGATGCACGCCAAGGTGTGTCAAACGAACAGAATGGTATCTTTGTTGGTAACTATCTTAGTTGTGCAACAATAACCGTTGAACTTCCACCAGATGAGTATACACATAACTAAGAAATATTATTCAATTACCCACCTTGACCGATATTGATAAGAGGTAATGTCGAGCGGCAAACCGCCCAAGGTCGGCGCTTTGCGCAAACAGCAGCTTCGACTAGAATTGTAGGTCATTCGAATAACCACGAACGATTATATCCTCTCATATGTTTCCCAACGCCGACTGATATATATATATATCATATCAATAGTACAAAACTCCAAGTCGCCCCTCCAAACGGCGTGTATGTGAGCTTTGCCTCGAATAATCCCACCCTTTGGTCGGGTGTCTTGTTTGTTCAGAAAGGTATGGACAATATCATCATCATGAGGTTTGAAATGAAGGGATCGTGCATCAACTAATCGTGGTTTTAACGGACTACAGGCCCTTATGCATCTGCTATCCTACGATTTAAAATTCAATTCCCAGCGTTATATCCCGATTTCCCGCCCCTTGTGACTTTTAGTTCCGATTTATTTCATCCCCTCCTTGTACCGTTTACGACCTATACTTTCACAACAGGCTCATCCGATACAGACACAGTCAGCGCAACAGATGTCGAACGCTTACCGCCCGGAGGTTTTAGCTTGCAACATGGGTTTCCACATTGGTTTGGGAGAGCGAAGCAAAATGTTTCAAATTCTGCATCTTCGTCTAGAAATGCGAGCGGTACTCACGCTGGAGAAGACATAGAGCAGGATGAGAATAAAAATAATAATCCAGGCTCGAAAAACGATGCAGGATCAACTTCGATTCCCCTCTCCCTGTCAGAGACTATAGATCCGACCAAGATAAGGGAGTCCGCCGACGACGGTGGTGCTGACATAGATACTTCTATATCCCAGTTACTGACCTATATCCGCTCAACTTTCGACGATGAATGTGTTTTGGACTCAATACCGCTGGAAGCCGCTGGGAATCCTAATGCATGGCATGCCTGGCACGCACACCGTCGCAAATTCCTCGAAAGGGCTTCGCTTTCAAATGATCCCAGCATCAAGAAGCCCAATTTACAGTCTCGCCCACCAGGAGAATGGAACTGGGAAGGAGTCTGGCTCAAAAGGGCCCAAAAGGGCATCCAGAGTAGTTATCTCGAGTCGGTACTTTTCGGTACTTCCGGTCGAACAGGAGGAAGTGGTGACTTGGTAGGTGCTAAGAACCCATTTATTCATATCTTTTCTTTCCCTACATATCTTTTGTTACCAATTACCAAGATAACTGATTATTCCTCCCTCTGGTGGAGTCTTAGATACGATTCCAAAAATTGGACAATACTACCCTGGACAAAATCAAGCAAGACATCCTCGCTAGCCGTGATGAAAAGGCATAACTTTCAAGTCTCATTTTTCGCCCTTCTGTATACTTTTCTCGTATAGCATTTGGATACCCTAGGCGGCGTTGATGATTGGATTAATTTTTACACACCGGAGGTTTTGACTGTTATTGTTATCTATGAGTGTACTTTGTACCTTTTATAGCACCGAACCAGACAGCTTCTTGACAAGATGCGGGCTCCGGTGATTCCCAACTAGTTCTTGCTTCATTTTTGATCTTATCCGGCGGTCTTTCTGTTGTCGATAGAAGCCTCTTTCCTTGCGTCAAGATCCCGTTGGAAATCGCTTCCGAGGTTGATCTCAAAGCATCCTTCCCTGTTTTGGCTTTCGACATTTCGAAACGAATGTAATCGTTCCGGGCTGGTTGCGCGAATACTCTCAATGCATAGTGGACTGCTATCATCTCTATTTTGCTGCTAAAGATATGTACTGCAGGCGTAGCAGCATATGTTCCGCTAATTCGAGATGCCCCTTGCTAAACGTGGCGAAGCAAATCGGACCGTCGTCCTAATTGCATTAGTCTTGGTGCCTATATTCGTGCTGTTTACTATTCTCGCACTCGCACTTGCTTGTGCAGAGTACTGGAGCCTGCGAAACAATCGCCGCCGACGTTTTCGATCTCGCCATAAAAATCGCTCTGAAATCCCTTGGTCCCTAGATTCTACACAAAAATCTACGTATTCTAGCGAAGGCTATTCAGATCTCTATCAAAAGGCTATTGAGCTAAGGGAACACGTTTGATATTCGACCGTTGTTGTGTGTACTATTAGGTTGGGGAATAAAAAGACGTTGTGTACTCTTTCCTGGCTTCTTTTTTGGGTTTGTTATTATTTACATTTTGCTGCACGCGTTGGACTCAACATGGAAAACAACAACTTTACATCCACCCCTCCCTATGAGGAACTGCAGAATGTTCCAAAATCCCGCGGTGGACAGAAACGCCAGCCATCTGTTGAACATGACATAGACCCTCCTTGGGCTATTCCGAGGCGTCATTCTTCGTACGCAATTCGTAACTTTACCCCTCATTCCTCCACTACGATCCCTCCACCGCGCCGAGTATCTACTCTTCGGCTTCCAAAAGCGCGTCGTCATAAAAAGCGAGAATCTGAGAAGCTCACCTATCCTTCAAGACGTCTTTTAGGATCAGTGGATATTAGCACATCTGTACGTGACTTTTTTTTTTTTTTTTTTTTTTTTTATATTTTGATTTTTTTCCATTTTCTGCCCCCCCTATCTTTTTTTTTTTGAA
>JANTQB010000196.1:2868-19708 GCA_032988175.1 Myotisia sp. PD_48
GGTAGGTGTTTTTATAACATATTCTGATGTTGTGTCGGGCTGGAAGTATCTAATAATCAGCAATAAATGTGGGGGGGGGGGGGGGGGGGGGGGGGGATGTTAATGTATATATTGTTTTTCTTTTTCTTTTTTTTTCTGTTTTTCGTCGTAGAAGCTATGAAAAGCCCAAATATTGAGAAAAGAGGTAAGGTTGAAATAAAAATTTCATCTCCCTGCTGTCCATTATTATATTCATAAATGGGTTGTGCTGCGAGCCCATCGCCCATCCGTTGCATTGGTTAAAACAAGCTGAGATATAAGATCGGGCCCAGGAATAAAGTCCGTCCAGGTCCAAGGGAGGATGGATGAGAAGGTATAAACTAGAGCTTTTTTTCCTTTCTTTTTGAATGCGTGAATTGTCGTCAAACAAAAAAGAGACTTGCACATTTGAAAAGGGTTGAGACTTCAATTTACCATTGCAAATATGCCGTGTGCTTGGGGGGAAATGGCAAGATAGAAAGAAGCCTTGAAAAAGACAGCGCGTAACACACACGCCCCACACAGGTTTCTGGTGCTCAATTTAGATCTGATTTCACCCCTTTCGGCTAGGAAAAAGTAGTGAATTTAGGATAGAAAAGCCGGAATTTCCAATAATCAGACTGCAGTAGAAGGTTATTGGAAATAATCGGACAGTTAGATCAGGGGATCCAAAGCTTTCCTCTGCCTCGTGTGGTTCCTCGAGACATTCCACCTCGAGAGGGCCCACGTCGGCCGCCGTTCCCGCGAGGAGTTGCTGCAGTACCAATTGATCGGTATGGGGGCGAGTTCGGGCTGGTGGTGATTCCAGTCTGGTTTGTGGTCACCATGTTACGATTGAAGGAATCAGGATCAATAGGTGAAGATGGTACCTCAAGTTTAGAATCAGCCGCCGCAGAAAGAGCTCGGTTTCTTCCATGACCGGCGTTGTTCCCATTCACCAATCTGCTGCTTGGTCCTGCACCACCTCGTTTCGGGGAACGCCCGGTCCACGGTTGAGCTCCACCCCGAGCTGGCCGGCGGGGAACAAATACCAGGACCTCTTCGTCGCTCTCTTCTTCGTAGGATAGTAAGGGTTTTGGTTGCTCGGCGGGTTGGTTCTTTTCCAGATATTTGCAATGATTTTTGAACTCCTTATCTTCGTAGATAATCAATGTGCGCAGCTGTGGAACGTTTTTCACCGTAATTCCAAACTTTTGAGCCCAGGCCTGCGTGACCCTATCGTTCGTAACAAGAATACAGCTATTCGTATCAGATGCCGGCACAGAAAGTTTATGCAACCGCCAGAGTGTAGCATTCAAGAGTGGCTTCAGGTATTCGGGAACGGCCGGAATAACAAATTTGGTGTCATGATCGCTCTTATCGGTATCATCTGCGGCATTATTCATTTCTCCACTGCTTTCGAGATTTCGGGATGAGCATTCGGGGCTTGCTCGAGAGCCTCCCGAGGTGGGCGACGAAGGAACACTGCCAGTTTCGACAGAGACGACGGAAGCTGAATCGGGCTCCTTTTTGAAGTTCAGTTTGCCAAGTAGCATCCGCGACATTTCGTTAAGCCCCTGCATATCGCTACCAGGCCCTTTACCATGTTCGGCCTGCTTGGGTTCAGACTTCGGTTTAGGTTTCGATTCTGGTGTTGCCACCAAAGCGCTATCAGCTTGGTCTTCCCCTGAAGATTTTTTTATCGCATGCTCGTTATAAATGAACTCGGGGAGAATAAACCGCTGTGCTTCCTCCCATGTTTCGAACTGCTCTAGAGGCCCTTGAAGAGTCACCTTGTCAGCCGAGATGTTGTGTTTCCCAGACGTGACGCGATCGAGGAGCCGAACGGCTTCGCGAGCGTTGGCGCGAACGTGAGGGCCGGCATCTTTAGGAGCTCGAAGGCGCTCCAGGGCTACATGAGGTTAGTAAGGAATGCCTGGGATAGGTGTGTCTCTATCAACTAGCTGATGACACATACTGTAGAGTGGGATGATAAGTTTGACGGCATCCTGGGCAGTCCATTTTTTTATCTCACTAATATTTGCAGTGAGAGCAGTGTCATCAACCACACAGTTGAAAACCTTTCTTACAGCTGACATCATCAACTACAATAGACTGATCCCAAGGCGTGAGGTGCGATAGAATATATTGAGGGATCGCAGGTGCGGCAAAAATGCAGTTGTGTTGGGTTTCCAGGTGGGTGGGGTAGATAGTTTTTATTTTGTCAAACGAGACAAGAGAATCAATCACATCTAGAGAATGGAGTAGTTATAAATAACGTGTGAGGAGATCTGTAACATATATCGCAAAAAGATATTATGCAGTTAGTTATCTGTTGCACTTCAACCTAACAGGCAGTGAGTGCAGTGACAACCTACAAAAATCATTGAAGCAGCTACAGACAGATATCTCAAGCATCTTTGATCTGTCAGCGAAGTATAGTGCACTCAGCCAGGCTAGGGATTCTGATTTTGTGAAAATGAAGGCCTAGTGGATTGTTCATGAGGAAAATGACGGATAATAAATTGAGTCGGAGAGAATCCAACAAAGTGAGTGAGTGTCAATGATGAGGAGCACGGCCTCTGACTAAGCAGTCAACCAAATCGTGGTTAACTAGATCAAATAAAATACCTGAAATCTAGAGAAAGGAGTGGGTTAAAATTCCGAAGGCCTAAGATATCCTCTGGGCAGGCACCGAGTAGTAAGATATAAGAAGCTTTTGAGACCTTCCAATCGTTATTACTCGTCGAAATTGTAGGTAGTTAAATCCCCTGGCTTGAAACGGCCACGGAATTTTTGTCTTGTTTGCCATATTATTTTCACTAAATGCTGTGCTCACAAAATTGATACTCCCGGGCTAGACTAGTGGCTATTTTCACTCAGAATGAAAAGTAACTTCTATAGTTAACAATTTTGGGATAAAAGTGTACAAGAATCAGGAGAATCGCTGATAAGAAAATACAGTTGAAGAGAATAAAAACAAAAATGATGCCTCCGAATGCAACCAGTACAGATTTTCTCCATTTTCTATTATTTTCATGGGGTATTCTTTATTATCAAACCATTTCCTTTCGCACGTTGAGCCCATTCCCTAGAGATAAAATGTTAGTTTGAGTACTATCACCGAAGGGGAGAACAATAAAAGTGACTCACGTCCAGCTTCCATCATAAAGCCGTTTATTGTTGGCGCTGACATATTCAGCTTGCTCCAACGCCAGATCAATAATAGCAGCTGAGACTCCAGAACCACATGAACTAATCAACGATCGAGTCGGGTCGACATGTTTTTCTTCTAGAACTCGTCTTAACTCCTGTGGGGGGAGTAGAGCTTTTGTTTCTGGATCGAGGAATATCCCAAATGGTAAATTCAGAGAGCCAGGCATGTGCCCTGAAGATAACTCAGGTCTAGGCTCTTTCTCCCTGCCCGCCCATCTGCCCTCAGATCTCGCATCTAAAATTTGAACTCCATTCGAGCCTTCCTTGCCGGTATTCTGGCATAATGTTTCCAACTCCTCAAACTGCACCACCATATCAGGGCTATGGTCGTCAACTTGATAGGTGGATGGAGCATCATCAATATTTGGTTCGCCTGTCTCAACCGGGTATCCCTCGCGAACCCACAGCCTAAAATTGTTCAGGATATGAACGTTCGGATGGCCGAAGTATCGTAACGTCCAGCCTACCCGGGGTGCACTGAACAAACCGAGTTCCTCTGTATCATACACCACAAGTTCGTCGTCGCTTCGGATGCCTAACGATTGCATGGCCTCGGCAAAACGCTCCTTGGACGGTAGCATGTGAGGGTATGGGGAAGTGCAGTCCGACACTTCGTCAAGGTCAAAGAATCGCGCATCAGGGATTCTTTTCTGCTTGAAAACATCAATTCCCTTGCGGCCTTCTGGGTCGTTGGGCATGAACCAGGCGGCACAAAGGGCAATCACACGGGGCGAGGTCGAGATTTTGGTGCGGACATTTTTCTTCAAGGCCTCATTGAGTTCCTTTGGTGTGACGACATAAGATT
This sequence comes from Myotisia sp. PD_48, assembly GCA_032988175.1. Classification (NCBI taxonomy): domain Eukaryota; kingdom Fungi; phylum Ascomycota; class Eurotiomycetes; order Onygenales; genus Myotisia; species Myotisia sp. PD_48. The sequence continues at coordinate 6,887 of JANTQB010000196.1, forward strand.
GGAGGGATATCGACCTATGCTGGTGATATATGCCCTTGCCAAAGCTTGTAACTGCAGACCTAATGAATGAGATGTGTGATGAGAACAAAGATGGTCGAAGAGCAAAAGACATGGTCGGTGGTTGGATAGATTGTTGTTGTTGCTCTTACATAACGAAATGACAAGGTCTTGGGTTGGAAGAAAGATTAAGTCAGAAGTAATTTGTGAACTAATGAAGGCGTCTTCAATTGGGAAACGCGTGAGAGAGAACGAAACTGAAATTGATAAACAAAGTAAATGGTGTGTGGGGTAAACAAAGCTGTGGTCAAAGAAGAACTTGCTCAACAGCAACAACTTCACGTGTCACGGGGTAACTAACTAACACAAACACAAGGACAAACACTGACACAAGATCATCTTCTCAATTTAAAACATCCCAGTCAACTCTCAAGAGGTACCTAGTTAACTTAACACCCTTGGGTAAACCATCTACCAACCCCCGGTGCAAATGTAGCCGCATTGAAACACTGGCCAAGCACATCAGTGTGACCCACTCTGCCGCCACTTAAACTTCTTTCCTTGTGCCAGCAGCAATCAAGATATCAAACTCCAGGGTAAGGAGGGCTGTCACTTACTCTCAGCCATGAAGGTCACTATTAAGGAGTGGAATGCTGTGGCAACATGGCGATGGGATATGCCTGAGGATGATGTTTGTGGTATCTGCCGTGTGCAGTTTGATGGTACTTGCCCAACATGCAAATACCCTGGCGATGAATGTACATTGTGTGAGTAATAAAATTCCCCATTCTATAAGGATGAAAGGCTAATGAAGATTGGCAGTGATTGGCAAATGCGGCCACTCCTTTCATATGGTAAGGTTAATCATCTGCCTGGATTGATAGGTCCCTACTTTGTTTTTAACTTCCATACAGCATTGTCTCTTAACGTGGATCCAACAAGATTCAGCAAAGGGGTTATGTCCAATGTGCCGACAAAGTAAGTTTTTCTATCCAAATCTTACAGTCAACAGCATCATTTATTAATGAGTAATCTGGTAGAATTCAAATGGAATGAGGATGATGATTAAGAGCAAAATAGCAAGATGTTTGAGGAGTTATGGCAGTATCGGTGTTATGGGATTAATAGACTACTAAAATACAAACTTCATTTCAAGCTTCAACCCTTCCTGGGATCCCATTTATCTATCGAATACCAGATAGGAACCGCCACAGTTCAATTCTCTTCTTGTTTTGGAAATGTTCGGGATAACTATAATAACTATACCACGTGATTCACCCCTCTGCCAAGAGGGCTCCCACTAGACGCACACCGGTGTGCGTATAAAACTAGATCATGTGACAGAGATTGCTTAGTCAACCCACACACCCTGCTTATGTAATCGGTAAATATTGCCTTCCACAACTAAGCTCAACCAACCCCTTATTCTCCGTACATTGAACTCCATATATTAAATATTTAACTATGTACATTAAACTATAAAACACCTGAATAGCGTTGGGGACACATTAATTGATTGAAATAAGGCCTGCGAGACTCAAAATAACCCTCAGGGGGTAGGCAATTGTCTGGAAAGGTAGCCATAATATTAGGAGTTCAGTGTACGGAGTATAGGGGTTGAGCGTAGTTGACAGAGAGCAATATTTGCCGATTACATAAGGGAGTGTGTGTGTTGACTAAGCAATATATGTCACATGATATAGATTTTATACGCACACTGGTGTGCGTCTAGTGGGAGCCTGCCAAGAGATGTTTGATTGGTCAGCTTCTCCCCAAGCTCTGATCCCCGTCATTGACTTCTTTGGATAGTTAGTTATGAAGAACGAACGAACACCACGAAGAACTAACCAGCTATCAAGACGCCTGCTACTGTTCATACTCGCCGACGCCTCTATACACGTGATAAGAATGTAGCCTACTAAACTGTTAGGAAATGTCTCCCCCAAAAGATAAAGCCGCCCAAACCTCATCATCCCCCAGATCATCTGATCGACCCATCAGTGCCTCTCCAAACCCAGGCCTCAACGGTTCATATCATCCCCAGGGTGAGAATCATGCCGGAGAAGCTTTGCGGCCAGCCGAAAGCCCTGATGACTTGCCCGCCCCCCAACCTGCATTTAGGCCGTTCTTTACCCTCGTCGAAGACGCAACTTCTTCCGAACACTACCATCCAGTGGTCCACTACATATTCTCTGATGATGATACCGACATAATCACAGAAGCTGCTCTCCGGTCCTTGGAGCCCGGCTATCAGAGCCAATCTGGAGAGGAAAATATACCCTCTCAGAAAGGGAAGAAAAAGAAGAAAAAACAAGCCAGCTCTAGAAATCGTCCACGCCACTCGCAAACATACTCGCTCCCTCCCGCAATCAACAACTCACAGGAGCATTACATACTACTTGACGTCCAGCTCACAGAACCGGATGCCCCAGTATTGAGCGATAATCCCCCTACCGGCGCACAAGAGCCTCCCCGTAGTCGGCCAACAACCGCCAACCCAGCTCGACCTATTCCATCCTTCCAAGTAACCTCCGCCCAGAGCCTATCTCCCTCATGGCAGGTGCTCGACGCTTCCTTAGAGCAAGCACCAGCCTTCGATTCTTCGAATAGCCCCTCCTCCGCAACCCAAGATTCTCCTGTAGGTGGCCTGATGCTTAAGATTCAGGGCACGTCAGGCTTTCGACCTGAAACTCATGCTGGGAAGAAAAATCAGGCTCGAAACCAGCGCCAGACAATTGAAGAAATGATGGACAGGTTCTCGAAACAAATGAGGGAACTAGAAAAATTCGTTGAGGCTAGTGGGAACTATCCCGCAGCCCAGGAGCAGGAGATTGAGGGCAACCTTGATGGGCCTCGGGAGTAATCCTTTAGTATAACGTTGATTTTTATTAAAATAAAAAATAAAAAAAAAAAAACTACTAGCGAGGAGTTTAGATGCAGTTTATTTTCTTGGGTTTTCGTTTCATTGCTACGATACCTGAGAGGCACTAGTTCTCGTTTTGGCTACAGAGCTAGATATTCATTCAGCCTCTTGATTTAACACCAGTCTGTTTTCATAAGATTCGATGATTATACTCTGAGTCGAGCAAAACTATATTTATACAAAGAATAGAATCTATCTAACTCCCCAAAGTCAACATATAAACATCCTATCCAACCGTTAATGAATAATGAATCCATCTACTCTTGCAAGTCCTACCCCCTCCGCTTCTTTCGAGTTCGAGGGCCTAGGGCGTCAATTCGGGCCGCTTCTCACTCTCTTTCCATTCAAATTCGTGCCCCTACCTGGAACCAAAAGATTTTCCCTTCCTTCCACAACCATACCGAGACCTAGATTGCCGTGTCTCCGCGTGATTCTTTTCGTTGGGATTTTCGTGTCTCCAGTCAAATTTGCGGCTGCGGCGACCGAGGCTGACAGGTGTCTTTTAAGGGGCGGAGGTTCTAACCCTTTGTTCGTTTCTGCGCCTTTAACCGTTTCTGCTTCGCGTTCCACATCAGCATTTGCCGTGAGAAACGAGCCATCAAGTGCAGTTGTAGGTCTGTTGACCACGTTAATGTCTACCTCTCGAAGTGTGTCCCCTTTGTGTGGGGAGTCTGCAGGTGCCAATTTAATTTGAACTGGCTGCTTGTCACCTGTGTCATGATATACGAGAGCCTTCGTCGGTGATGCAGCGCGGGGTCGAGGAGAGCCAAAGGAGTCGACCGATCCCACTGAACGAGGTGGCGATGGCGTAGGAGTATCAGCACTTCTAAGTCTGGCCAGAATGTTGCCATGCGGTTCTGTTCGCGGGAGTTCTGTGATGTGGCTGTATTTCCGTTTCGGAGGAGTGCTACCCGTAGGTTTATATTCTATCAATGAAGTCTTTTGGATCTGAGATTCAAGTTCCGAAAGTGGGTTTTTCACATCATCGATAAAGTTGGATACGAGGTTAGCCATAGCTTCGGTTTCGGCGTGGGTATCAGCTTGCAATGTCTCGCCATGGCCCTTAAGCTCAGTGAACATCTGATACAACTGGCCGTAGCTTTCACCTAGAGGCACGGAAAACATATCAACCATTTCATTTTGTTCCTCGCAATGGCTATCATTTTGTATCTGCACCCGGCTGACAAAATCATCCAGTGCACCCATCTGGATGGCCGTATCTTTCTTTTGTTCATCAACAATTCGTACAGTTTCCTCGTGCACTGTATTTGCGGTATTGTGGATAGAAGTATTTTTCGAGATCAGAAGCTAGGCAGGTCCCTGTTAGTATCCTTGTCAAATAACCCGGGGGAAACTACTCACCTCCATGTTGTCCTTGATTCTGGCTTTCAGTTCAGCTTCCGATTTCAAGACCTTTTCAAACAATTGATCCTCTCTCCTATCCCAACCTTCCATGCCGTCATGGTATAATGTGTGTGACTCCCGCATTGACGAACAGGAGCGATTGATATCACTTCTGACGGAATTGATATTTTTCTTCAGCCTAGCCGTCTGTCTATCGTTCGATTCTTGGAGCATGTTTTGTATTTGGCGTGCCAGGGCATTCCGTTCAGCTTCCATGGTCCGTCGTTCTTCCTCGAGGGTAGATTGTAATTGAGACGCTGCTTTTTCGTTCACCTTCAACGTTCGTTCATTCGCATCCTGCAGCTCCTTGCGGAGTCTTTCAACTTCCATTTTCTGGGTGCGCAGATGCTCCGTGATCGACTTGAACAAACCAGCAAAGTCGTTGCTTAATAACGTATACGTGGAGTTTAGCTAGAAAAGTTAGTTTCGGTTCTCTCTGTGTAGATGAATGTGTCAAGCTTACTTCTGAATCATATTGCTGAAGTTCAAGGATTACTTCTCCGGATATCCTTGTAGCTGCAGAGGATAGACCGTTCAAGCCCTCGCCTAGTCGTTGCTCAACCTCTTCCCTCAAGGTTTTGATATTTTCCAACACATCATTCATATCATCCCGGCTCTTGGAATTCTGGTTTTTATTATTTTCTTTAAAGGTGGTTAAAGCTCCTTCCGCATGTTGGATAATGCTGCGGCTTGTTTCAACAGACACTCTTTCTTTCTCCATCAGTGCTTCCATTCGAGAAAAAAGGCCTTCCAGAAGAGATGAATGCCTAGAGTGGAATGTTGTCATCCTATTATCAACAGATTTAGCTGCATCTATCACGGAGGCGGCGCAATGTTCCCAGGTACTCTTGTTCTGGCTCTGGATATTCGATCGTCGACTTATATTAGCATGGAGCCCAGTCACATCTGTAACTGATTGCTCCAGGGACGACAGCAAGCTAGTACCAATCTCACGAAGCCGGTTTTCGGTATTCTCATGGGCTTGTCGCAACAACGATTCCGCTTCAAGCTCCTTTTGTGATTTATCGAGAGTTACCTCCGTTTGTTGAAGGAGATCTTGGGTTTGATCCAATATATTTCGAGTAGACTCGTTCTCCTTCTTCAACTTATTGAAGTTGCCCGTCAGTGCGAAGAAATCTTGAACTTTGTTTTTCAAGTTGATCTCCATGGTTTCAATTTTTGCTCTCTGCTCCTCGCTCAAGATTCGCCGGGATTCGCTTTCTACAGTCATCTCTTCGTATGCACCTGCCGAGAGGTAAACACCATTTCGTTGCCTTGTGGCAATAAGATCGCTTCTTAATTTTTCAATCTCGGAGGTGAATTCCTTCAATAATGTTTTCTTCGACATAGAGGAGTTTATCTGGGGTTTATTTCGAATATTCTTTGCTCGAAACGCATAGTCCAGCGTTGACATGGTCTCTTCGAGGTTGCTTCGCGCCGAAGATATTGTTGTGATAATACATGTTTTGGTGCGACCGCCCAGCGAGTCCTGAAGTAGCCTTGTAAGTTTTGACTCCCTGCAGAATAGAAGTCAGTTGTAAATCCTCCAGCAACTTCCACTTTCAGAATGCCATATGAACTTTACCTATATGGAATGTGAGGACTCTTGTCGACCAAGGCATTAATTACTCTACCTAGCGTGAGCAAACTCTTGTTTATCAATCCCGCTTCGGCTGCTCTTTTATGCTCCGCTCCGCTTCGTTGGATGTTCTCGCTCCCTGCCAGGTCGACCAAATTTAGTTTTCCACTGCTAATGTACTCTTCTCCTTTATCCGTTGTCCGCTTGGTGTAGACTGTAATCGTAAAAACAGTATGGCTTCTCGAGCTGAGATCGTTGCATTTTGTCGCTGCAACCTGTCGTTTATGATTCCCTTCTCGCAGAAGCTTGATACCAGCTGAAGCTGAGTCAATGTAAGTCTCGCCCACACCTTGAACCATCGTTGCATTGTGTCCTTTTTTGGCACCATCCTCATATATTTTCAGTTTCACATTTTCCTCGGAGGATAATAAATCTTTCAATTCCTCATTATAAAGTTCAATTAGGGAGCATTTGACGGTGCTATCCGTATCCTCGAGTTTCTGAAACAACGAGTAGAGAACACGGGGAGCAATTCCAGCGCCATCAGATAGTAGCCCAAGAGTCTCGGTCATATCACCCGACATTGTGTAGGTCTTTCCGGTGCCTGTTTGTCCGTATGCAAAAATGGTGCAGTTGTATCCAGCAAGCATCTGCAAGGTTCAGCTTGTTTATCAGCAGCAATAATGGTAAAAGTAGGCATAAAAACACATACCTCACTAATAATTGGGACGACAACATCCTCAAACAGTATAGCTTGGTCTGCAGCAGGTGAAAAGACCTTGTCAAAAGTATACGCTTTGTTCCCCATCGAATTGGGTCCCATCGATAATTCAACCGTCGTTCCCCTCACCCCTTCGGTCGAGACAACAACACCACTGTTCTCTTTAACTTCTCTGTCACTCCTCCCCCGACATCGCACGATGACACGAATATTGGTGTCGCTTGTTGGCGCATCGTGCTCGAAATCTCGTTCCTTTCGTTTAACCCCCGCCTGGGAATGTTCGCTAGGAGACCGTGGTAATCGCGCCATATTCGCAGACGTGGGGCGAAGAGGAGCTTGGGGGGTTGCCGAACGCTCATTAACAATTGATGCACGAGTCCTGGTTAATCCTCGGACTGCAGGTTTCCTGAGTTCCCTGATCCCCTGGGACCTGGTGCCACCAACCATGGTTGATTAACGAGAACGAATTATCACTGCAAAATAAACCCCAGATAAGCATCCAAAATCATTCCAAGACACCATTCACTAACGCATAGGAGATATGAGGGCAACACTGTAAGACGCAATAGTGTTTTTCGTGCAGAGCCACAATTTGTTATTGTTCCAAAGGGGAAAAACGTAAACAAACCATGGGCTGGTCCAAGCTCCCATTCCATTCTATTATGTAAGCCAGGCCTTCACATGACCTGAATCATGTGACAACGAGTCACATGTAGATCACATGCTCGCCCTGATGACTTCATCGCTTTCTCCCTTAATTTGCTAATCTGCGACTTCTACTCCATAAAGCATCACAAACTAACAGTGAACTAACCGTTCGTTTGGTATTTGCTATTGCTGAGTGGCTTGTTCTATTCCTAGGGCTTTGCCCGATGCTAACTATATCTTTTAGCTTACGTCTGATATCTACTATGCTTGTATTGCAACCTGTATCTTCCTAAGATGGCAACCTCCACAAGCAACCCCGCTCAGGTCCTTCCTGGTCGAGGGGTTGGGTTTCTCAGTAAGTCAAAGCGAGATTGGTCTTCCTAGGCTATAGAGGCCATATCTAATGCTAACGTCGGTTATAGCCTTAGGAGCATCGCTTCATCATGTTTTAACACGCTTAAAGTCCCTCCCTCAGCTCTATCCCTCACTTGACCTTGTGTATGATTCGGCGAAACCCGTCCAAGAAGCAGTCTTCATTCGGCTTCCAGTAAATGGTTTGCGACTACGTTTTGACGGGCCCGATCAAAGGCTTCGGCTGATAGAGGTTTTGGATTTTTCGAAGATACCACTTGTGTACAAGAGCCATGAAGTGGTAAAGGCCTCAAAGCCAGCAGATGGACAATCCTCCCCTGGCCCGAGCTTCCGCCACATATACAATAGACTCTTCGGGCCGTCATACCCCGGCGAATATATTCCTGCTAAACTAGGCGACACTCGCGGCACATATCTTCTGTCATATCCAGGTGTTGCCTTTTCATTCCCGCTACTTCACACTGCTTGGTCGGAAACGAGAGACTTCGTATCCCTAATGTCCTCCTCATCTGCGTCTGCGGCCACTTCTATGGTTATTTTCCAGGGCTCTTCCTGGACAGATGCCCGGACCAATTTGTTCACACGGCCACCCCAGAATCCGAGATCGACAGTACTGCTCGGGAAGAATAAAGAGTCGGTGGCCGACGAGGTCGATCTAATGAAGGTGCATGAAGGTGGCCGAATTGAGCTCATGAGACGGTCCAGCAATCCTTTCTGGATTATTTTGGGCGAAACCACACCACAAGATATCGTTACTGAACTTGGACCTCCTGACGCAATATATCGCAAAAGTGATCAACGCATCTTGATTCACGGAAGCCGAGACCAACCAACACCTAATAGCCACCGCACAGATATGTCACCCTTTCAAGGGGCCACACACACGGAGTTCGATAATCCATCTGAACATGCATTGACGGATGGGTCAGACGAAGATACGTCTCCAACGGTTACTCAAGATCCTAGCTCGCTAGCTGACGCATGTTTTTATAATTATTTTCACCATGGCTTTGACATATTAATTTCCGCCCCTTCACCAACAGAGCGTCGGTCGCCAGGGTCTCCTACCAGAGAGCCTTCATCTACTATTGGGACACCGCAGCTCACCGCTCAGAAAATCTTATTTCATGGAAATGTGCCGGGCTCATACCCATTCAACCGCCATAGGCGTTGCCGTTGGGTATTGGACGTTGGCCTTGATGAAGGCATTCTCTCCTCTGAAACGCCATATGAACAAATATCCCCGATACTCAAGGATTATTGGAAAGATGCTTATGCAAGCGCTGAAGAGGAAGCGGATCTCCAGAGAGGAATGGTGTTGAATCGTGGCTGGGGGGATATGCCTGGGAGTGTAGACACACTGGGCCACTGGGAGGGCACCGGTAAGCATAGAAGAGATGCTGATTCCGAAACTACCGATGCTTTGGGCAATACTCGGCTGTACGGCTTCCCTGGGCTGCTTTTTGAGGTCCTTAAAAACGACGTTGTCAGCTGCCTCACAGTTTATTGAAGATCACTGTGCTTGTTTAGACCGTTCGTTGGGCTGGTGTTCTGGATATACTGGCGTCAGATATGATATGTATTTCATACTGGGTATTGTCTATATTATTTAATTGTATCCGATTCGCACTAGTTATTAGTTCTCTTGTTTACGAATCTATCAATTCAACGAACTGAGATCCACATTACGGTACGTTACGATTTTTAAATCTTAATTCTATGCTTCTTGGCGAAACTGTTCGCCTAGCAGTACTCCATACTCCGTACAATACAGAACATCCTTGAGTTTTTGTCATCTCAGCATCAAATTTCGTGTGGTTTACCAGTTCTTCATCCAAGGCAGATAGAAGGATATGTGATAAGAGGAGGATGCCAGGACTGTTGCGCTCCCTTGCCCGCTCCTGGTCGTCGACCCTCAAGCTTCCAAAATCTGCATTCCCTCCTCGAATCGCCGCAGCCGACCAGGCCACCTACCTTAAACGATGCACCGATGACCTGTACCAGTGGCAGCGTCGCAACAGGCCCCCCAATGCCACTTTTACCTTACACGATGGGCCGCCATATGCCAATGGCGAACTACATGTTGGCCATGCGTTAAATAAAATCACTAAGGACATAATTTGCCGGGTTCAGTTGGCGAAAGGGAAGAGAATTGACTACATTCCCGGTTGGGATTGTCATGGGTTACCAATTGAAATGAAGGCCCTTCAGGGCCGTAGCGACTTAGAGAAGGCTAAGACCAGTAGCAGTGGTGAAGCTGCAGCCTCAATTCGGATTGCAGCGCGACAGCTAGCCACAAATACTGTTCTCGAGCAAATGGAAGGGTTCAGGTCCTGGGGAGTGATGGCTGATTGGGGTAATCGCTGGACTACAATGGATCCGTTATATGAACGCAATCAGTTGCAGATATTTTTGGAGATGGTACAGAATGGTCTAATTCATAGAGCGCTAAGGCCGGTGTACTGGTCTCCGTCCTCGGGAACAGCACTCGCAGAAGCTGAGCTAGAATACAAGGACGACCATGTATCAACCGCAGCTTTGGTCAAATTTCAGCTACATGGCCTCCCATCCCATATATCCAGTCATCCGAGCCTTAACAACGAAGATATTAGTGCTGTCATATGGACCACAACCCCCTGGACACTTCCTGCAAACGTTGCGATCGCTATCCGTTCTTCACTTGAATATGCTGTCGTGAACTCGAGCAGCGGTAAACTAATAGTAGCGCACTCCCGGTTACAATACGTTCAACAGCTGCTTGGAGAGGACCTTGAGGTGATCATTTCAAATATTCCGGGTTCCGATCTACTTGGAGCGAGTTACCTGCCACTTTTCAGCAGAGTCCCATCCAGTTCTTGCCATGTCATCTCCGCAGATTTTGTTACAGACGAGGCTGGTACCGGTCTGGTCCACTGTGCTCCAGGACACGGTATGGAAGACTACGAGGTCTGTCTTAAGCTCGGATTGCCTATCCTATCACCAGTAAATAATCAGGGCCGTTTCGATCGTACAGCCGACCTATCGCGGCCCGATCTATTGCACGGAAAATCGGTCTTAAAAGAAGGAAATAGAGAAGTTCTGAATGACTTGAAGAGCAGGGGGCAGCTACTACACAAACATTCTTACAAGCACCGATACCCGTACGATTGGCGCTCCAAACAGCCTGTCATCATTCGCGCTACAAGCCAATGGTTTGCTGACGTCGGCGGTATTCGAAATCATGCAATTCAAGCTCTGCAATCTGTTCGATTCATTCCGGAAACGGGAAAATCGAGGTTAGAGGCATTCGTAAAGAAACGAAGTGAATGGTGTATATCCCGTCAACGAGCCTGGGGAGTCCCTATACCTGCATTGTATTGCAGTAAAACCGGGAAAGAATCTCTAACGCCAGAAATTGTGCTACATATCATGAATGTAATCGAAGAACGAGGCATCGACGCTTGGTGGACTGATGCTAAAGATGACCAGGCGTGGGTTCCCCAGTCCCTCCACGGAAATGGCACCAACTATATCCGCGGAACTGATACCATGGACGTATGGTTCGATAGTGGCACCAGCTGGACACAGATGAGCAAAGATACTAAGCCCCAGAATATTGGCGCTGACGTTTATTATGAGGGAACTGATCAGCATCGAGGATGGTTCCAATCCAGTCTTCTAACTTACATCGCCCATCAAATTGCCCAGGATAATACCTCTAGCTTTGAAGCACCCTTCAAAACATTGATAACCCACGGTTTCACCCTTGACAAGGACGGACGTAAAATGAGCAAATCCCTTGGGAATATCATTCGACCTCATGAAATTATGAACGGTACCTTACTGCCTCCTTTGAAGCCCAAGAAGATAAAAGGAGTAAAAGCATCTGTTCCGGCCGCTCCGGTATTCGATTCTCTCGGGCCGGATGCTCTTCGACTATGGGTGGCAGGAAGTGACTATACCAAGGACATTGTTATCGGACAGCAAGTGTTGAAGGCTGTCAACATCAACCTTCACAAACTTCGAGTGACAATTAAACTCATTCTTGGGGCACTTGAAAGCTTTGATCCCACTATCCAGGTTCCATACAAGTCTTTGCATGCAACGGATAAGATCGCGCTTTCTCAGCTACGTGCATTGGTCATTGCCAGCACAGATGCCTTTGACAAGATGGAGTTTTTCAAAATGGTTACTGCCATTAATAAATGGGCGAATTTAGAGTTTTCTGCATTCTACATTGAAGCCATCAAAGATAGGCTCTATGCAGATGAAGAAAATGGTGTGAGCAGACGGGCTGCACAAACTACACTGTTCCATATCTATACCCATATCCAGACACTATTAGGGCCGATAGTTCCTTTACTTGTTGAAGAATCTTGGGAACATGCGCCCGAGAAAATCAAACAATCCCTAGAACACCCTCTGAGGCGAACTATCCCCATGCCCAATGAGGAATGGCGGAACGATAGCTTAGAGGAAGCTCTTCCCATCCTGGACGCCGCCAACTCCGCAATCAAGTCAATCCAAGAATCCGCACGATTAAAAAAACAAATGGGATCATCACTCCAATCTTTCGTTCATCTCGAGCTTCCAAAAGATACCATCCTTCCTGACCAGTTTCTCTCCGAGCTTGCCGATATCTTCGTTGTCTCGAGAGTTACCCTGGGCAGTGAAATTAGTGTTGTTTCCGACGAGGTTCTCAAGGCAGAATGGCACTATCGCTCCGATTTCCAGCTACCTAACGGCCGGACCGGAAAGGTTTGGGTTTATTCGCCGAATCAAGCTAAATGTCCTCGTTGCTGGCGTTACGCTGCTCCTCCCAAGGCACAATCAAATGGGGATGAGGGCTTGTGCCAGCGCTGTGATGACGTTGTTAGCAGTCTACCAGAGATAGGTCACCAATCTCCTGCTGTTGTGGCAACATGAATGGAAGTGCTGATTCGATTCCTTTTTCTCATGTCCCTTCCTTGTACTATATCTCATGACATCTGTATTATAGATTACCCTCACATTTTAATTTTGGATTTTTCCAATTAGTGATCCTAATCCTAATTGCCCCTCTGTTTCTCTGATATGGGGAGTTGCCCTCTTGGGTTTAGCGTCAGCCCAATCGGGTAAGGCGCCATATCGCCGCTTCTTGACTTTATAAACTGGCTCCTCCCGCTGCTTCAACATCTTCCCTCCATCGTCCTTATTTTC
>JANTQB010000197.1:0-18799 GCA_032988175.1 Myotisia sp. PD_48
CTTGAAAAAAGTGGTGCATTCGGTGGTGTGGTGCACAAGGTGGTGGATTACGTTACAAGGAACGCTTAATAGTTCGATTAGTTAAACATCAACAACTATCAGCACTCAAAACAGGTAACTAGTTACCTAGTTAGTCCAGTTAGTCTTCCAATTATTTTCGTCGTGCAACCTGCAAAAATCTTTGTTTTTGACTTTGAGCGATCGCAAACCGTAGGACAACCTCAATAGTGTATTACGTTGAACCGGAATGATTGTAATGTCGATCTATGGAGTACAGTTTAACTAGCTAATACCTATAACCGAGTAAGGCATTCGATTCGGTACCATACTGGTTTGCAATAGTATCCCAGCAACCATCTCATCCCCAAAAATACGTGTCATGCTGTGCTTTGGAAAGACTGGCTTACTTAAAATAGTCCTCGAGCTATCCAGAGCAACAGAGATGACGGCGCTGACCACTGTAACACAGGCTCTAGATATGTATCAAAAAGCTCCTCATGATCTACGAGCTGCAGGCCCAAGATGGCTGGGATAATAAGGTCACCACGGGGGCTACTGGAAGAAAAAGCGGCAATTTGCCATAGCGGCCTTGAACACAGTTGACCTATGGGAGAAATGAAAACGGTTTTTGTTTCGGATCGAGCGTGAAGAACATCTGATAATGATACCACATAGATTTTAAGAGTGTTGCAACAAATGGTGTGGATGATACTAGATATGGAAATAGAAGGGATTGTGCCCTGCCACCCAGCCACATGAGATTCGTGACCACTCCAGCTTCTTGGTAGTTAATGAGATCCAAGACAAGCTCGTTTATCTGGAATAATGGGCATTCGTTATGCCCCACCGTATGGCTGTTTTGTCTTGGTGGGAGATATCTGGCCGAGGCCACTTGAGCATGCACCCCGTTGTCAATATTCTATACGGGGTTTGTGTTGAATGAGAGGGGAAATGGGACAATGATACATTCTGAATGGGAGGTGGTAAGACTGATGAGGGAAACGAAATGCTGGAGGGGCATTTACGCACATTTACCCCTACGTGTAGTATTATTTTTTCGCTTGGAGTATTTTCTCGGAGGGTTCTACTCACGGCCACCTTATTATATGCGCGACCTATATGATAGGGTGCTAGGCAACGAGAGAAGAATTGCAAGGATAAAAGATAAACAACAGATTGACTTCTTAGCTGTCTACAAAGTTTGGTCTTTGTCACCCAGTGTTGCACATTTATCATGACATTGTATAATGCTTCAGCAGGCTTTTTGGTGCTCCGCCCTCGGAGATATTTCATCAGCAAAGGTAATTATTAAATTCATAAAAACAAGGGAAGAAAAAGTTTCATTGCTGTTCGTCAGCCATTCATGGTGGTAGAGCGTAGGTATCGAGCAAAACTCCCGTCTGGATCCAATCCTCCGCTTTGGTCAGTTGACTCTAAGGCCTTTTGATATCGCTGGGAAAGTCCCTCAGTAGCCAGTTGGTCAGATTCATGGGTGGTATCTCGCTCATCGTTTGAATCCTCATCTTCCAGGTCGGAGATGGTATCTATCTGATCTTTGCTTTCTCGAAAAGTGGATGGCCCGGAAACATTCATATCCTTTAGCAATTTTCCAAGTTCTACTTCTCTCCTCTCGATCTTTTCTTTCTCCCGTTGTTCCAGTTTTCGGGCCAATTCAGGCTGGTAGTCCCGCTCGAATTCCTTACGCTTCTCTTCGACGGCTGCAAAAAAATCGTCAACCCCGTCCCCGGTCATAGAGCTAACGCCAACTACACTCAAATGACGATAAAACTCTTCCAGCATTAGACTCATACTATTCAAGAATGAGCCCATATATCCACTCCCACCACCGACGCCCCCCGCTCCCCCTTCACCACCTTCGTATGTGCCGCTTGCTTCTTCTTCGGCCAGTGCGGCCTGAAATTTTTCAAAATCAGCCATCCATTCCTTGGCAAATTTGGCATCTTTCACGTCAGTCTTGTTAAAGACAAGTATCATCGGTAGCTTTGTTTTGTATAAGATACTACAGGCGTATAGCATATTGCTCATAAATGTACTAGTCGAGCTAGTCCTCGGGGTATCGATGACGTATGCAATAACCGTTGGAAATGCAGAAGCCAGAGATTCAAGAAGAATACTGCCTGAAGCACTCCATACAAATACTTCGATCTGACCAGGTGTATCCACAAGAATATGGTTGATTGGCCGGGAGGAAGGGGTTCCCGCGGGGCATGGGAGTGTCCTCTTTTCAAGAATCGACATTATTTGGTCTATCTTAGTGGCAAAGAGGTTAAGTGATGTAAGGATACCCCCGTTGGGGCCAAGATTATATTGCTTCATGACTTCCTTATAGTTTATCGAATCCCGTATATCAATATTACTCTCGAATGGGACCGAGTGTACCGCAGGGTCAAGATTCATCACGTAAGGGGGTCGCTTATTCTCATAGAGGTATGAGTTGATTCTCTGCATAAAGGTAGTCTTCCCGGAACCTAAGTACAATAGAATACATTGGTTATACATCAGTATATGAACGTTCCCATAGGTATCAGTTGAGTAGCAAAAATCCTCACCTGCCATGCCTACACAGACAACAGCTACGGGTCGGTTTGCCATGATGGTTGTGGGCTATACAATTCAAGGTACAAGAGAATAAAATCGAGCCCAATGAGATCCCTGGAAGAATGCAAGTCGGGTAGTTATCTATGATTTACGAGCGGTGAAAAAAGGCTCTTGGTGGCTGCAAAAACGTCATGGAAGTTTTGGTGCAAACCCAACAAATATTTACCTAACTACCTACATAGGTAGGGATGGGCTGCTCAGGACCAAATTAACTAACTTAGTCGCATTAACTGACTCAAACAACTCCAGTGAGCATAAAGGCAATATGACCTTGGAAGATTTCGAAAAAGAACTGGCAGAAAAGCACAAAAAGAGAGCGGATCGCGAAAAGCGTTCGACTTCAGGCCATGAAAAAAGCGACCATCGTCGTCATCACGACCACCGAGATCGAGTAACAGACCATACGAACAGACACCACGGGCATGAAAATGGGCGGAGGCATAAACGCTCTCGCCATATAAACAAACATCACGATGACAATGGGCGAGATTATAAACGGCAACACAGGGACAGAACTTCTGACAGTGAACGGGACACCAATCCAGTGGCGGCTAGACCGCCCATAAAGGATGAAACAAAGCTACAGAGAGACAAATGGATGGAAGCACCTTCAGCTCTCGATATCGATTTTATCCACCGGTCTCATAAAACACCCCAAGAACAGCCCAAACCCAAAATGCTCCAGGTTGACTTCGAGCAGAAATTGCATGAAAAGGAATTAAATCGACATTTATTTGATATTGATGCAACTCAATCCGGCTCCACAAATTTGGCAAAGCCGAATGAGGTAGATTACACCTTCGGCGATGCGGGCTCTCGGTGGCGGATGACGAAGCTCAAAGCAGTTTATAGACAAGCAAGAGAGGGCGATCGACAAGTGGAAGACGTTGCTTTAGAGAGATACGGTAACCTACGGCTATTTGATGATGCCAGAGAGGAAGAGACCGAGCTAGATCGCAGGGATACGTACGGCAAGGACTACGTGGGCAAGGAGAAGCCAACAGGCGAGCTATTCAGCCAAAGGGGGGTAGATACTGAATCTACTCTCTGCAGCATGGATCCGGGGCCTGACGTATGGGATATGCATTTGCAGAAAACACAAGGACCTCTGGAAACCACCCCGCCGCCGACGGAACCTGTAGATGCAAGTGAGCTCAATCGATTTAAAGCTCAAGTTATGAGGGCAAAGTTAAGAGGCGCTCCCGAGGCAAATGAGTTAGAAGCCCGATATAATTCTATGGTTGCTGCTTCTCAAGGTCGGAAAGAGTCTGAAGCTGTTGTAGTCCTTGGAGTGATGGACAATCGCATGTTAGCTAGTGGCAGGAGGGCTGAGATCAGGCCAGTGGACAGCAAGAAGGCCAGGGAGAAAGGTTTGGTTGAAGAAAATGAAGACATGAGTATTGAAGATATGGTCCGTGAAGAGCGCAGGAATCGTGGGAAAGGGGCTGAGGAAGGGTTACGGTTTGCAGAACGTATCGCCAAAGATGGCATTTTCGCGGTAAGCTAGTACACAAAATTTCAAACCCGGCTAAATAGCGACTAACCCTTCTGGATAGAATGATCTTGATTACATGGAAGAACATGCATCAAAACTGGCAAAACATGTACAACGGTCTGACATCAATATTAAGAACATGGCTATAAATGAATTCCAGCGGTTAAATCGAATATTAGATCGTTGCCCGCTGTGCTATCATGAAGATAGCGGGAAAACTCCTGTAGCTCCTGTTGTCTCCCTGGCAACGCGGGTGTACCTTACACTTCCCACCGAACCAGAGTTGAACGACGGCAGCAGCTGCATTGTCCCGATACAGCATCGAAACAACCTACTTGAGTGCGATGACGACGAATGGGAAGAAATTCGGAATTTTATGAAGTGTCTTACGCGAATGTACCACGATCAAGGACGTGGCGTAATTTTCTATGAGAATGCTGCCAGACCTGAACAGAAACGGCACGCAGCCATGGAGGCCGTACCACTGCCGTATAGTCTGGAGCAGACTGCTCCCGCGTTCTTCAAGGAAGCGATTCTTGCTGCGGACGAAGAATGGACCCAGCATAAGAAACTGATTGACACATTATCTAGATCTAGAGAGGGTCTGGGGAAACGGGCGTTCCGACAGACTCTGGCGAAGGAAATGCCTTATTTCCATGTCTGGTTTGAACTTGATGGCGGGTTGGGTCATGTTATTGACGATCCGAATCGATGGCCACGTGGAGACCTCTTTGCCCGCGAAATCATCGGAGGCATGCTTGACCTGGCACCAGATGTGATCAAGCGACAAGGCCGGCGGCACCGAGGCGACGACAGAAGAGTGGATGGGTTTAAGAAGCGATGGAAGAAATTTGATTGGACAAGGGTTTTGACGGGAGGCTAGGGATTGAAGTGGGAGCATGTGTATGATGATACTTTAATTTTTTTTCCCTCCTTGATATACTCTCATGACACTACCATGTTTTAGGCCTCAAGGGAAAGCGTAGTAGTTAATTGCACTATGTATGGGTCGTCAGAGGTATATATATGTAGCGTAATAGTAAGGACGGTTGACCCAAGCCCTTGGTCTCACCACGAATACAATATAGTTATAGCGCCATCTTTCTTTTTACAGGTAATACTGATGCTGTTGGAGGCTGGTTGACTGAACCCGCCAGCAGGTCCACTGCGGGTCATATTATCTATTATATCTCATCAGTCATCACAACAAATTTGCCCCAACCCAAAATTTAGATACTGTGAGCGGTTGTTTGGCTTGGATCGAACCTGAAAGTCGACTATAACCGAAAAATAATAGTATCGCCCTGAAGTTGGTTTTTGGCCGGTGAAATAAACCGAGATCATGGGATTGGAGCAGAAACCGAAGGTCCTCTTGTTGGGCAAGATAGACCAGTATGTGCCAGCCCAGCCCATCCCAGCTCTCGCATGGCACCCCAGCCTGCTCCTCATCCTCCCCGGTTGAACTGCGGCCAGCATGCAACCAGCGTGCATTAGTCGGCTCATTGCCAAATGCCAAATGTTTCACCCCATTCCATGATATCACCGTGCTAATATGTATCACTCACCCATCCTCTCCCAATTCTCTCGGGAGAGAAGGGTTAACTGCTTCCAATTATAAAGTGCACATACGGCATGGCAAAATCTTTCGGATATTGGAGAGTTGGTCAAGCCGCGGTCTACTAATCGGGCCGACTTTATTGAAGAATGCCGCAGCGGTCAGCTGGACGGCGTGTTGGTGGCATACAGGACCTTCGGGTCAGCATCGATTACTGGCCTTTTCGACAAAGAACTGGTCGATTTGTTACCAAAATCCATGAAATATTTAGCCCACTGTGGTAAGGATAGTAGAAATGTTTGCACTCTTATCTACGTTAATTCAGGCTGATCTTATATACACTCTAGGTGCCGGATATGATCAAGTGGATATCGATGCATGTTCAGCACGATCTCCAGCATTACTTGTCTCTAATGTCCCTACAGCTGTGGATGATGCTACAGCCGATGTGAACATGTTTTTGATTATTGGTGCTCTGCGAAATTTTAACACAGGCATGCAAGCCCTGAGAGAAGGGAAATGGAAAGGCTCACCACTCCCGGCTTTGGGTCATGATCCACAGGGTAAAATTCTTGGAATCCTAGGAATGGGTGGGATTGGGCGTAATCTCAAGAAAAAGGCCGAGGCGTTCGGGATGACGATCCTGTATCACAATCGAAGGAAACTGAGTGATGAACTAGCTGCTGGGGCTAACTACGTATCCTTCGATGAACTGCTAAGCCAGAGCGATATCCTCAGCTTGAACTTGCCTCTAAATGTTTGCCTTCACCCCTCTCTTATTCCTCGGTATCTACCCTTATCTTGAAATCATGAGATTTTGACTGAAAAACCTTAGCCAAACACTCGACATATCATCAGCCATTCTGAGTTCGATAAGATGAAAACTGGGGTCGTCATTGTGAACACTGCCCGTGGCGCAGTCATAGACGAAGATGCTCTTGTGGAAGCCCTTGATAGTGGCAAAGTTCGTTCCGTCGGGCTCGACGTTTTCGAGGAGGAACCAAAAATCCACCCGGGATTGATACGGAACCCAAATGTTATGCTTGTACCACATATGGGAACATGGACAGTGGAGGTATGTCCCTATCTCCTCTCACTACGGATACGTTAAAGGACAATTTTCTGACCCCATATGCGGCCCGTCCAATCTAGACACAAACTGCAATGGAAGAATGGGCAATTGACAATATTCGCCAGGCAATTGAAACCGGGAAGTTGAAAAGCCCTGTTTTTGAACAGGCAAAGCTCTCGTACTAACCCTCCCTAAACGCGCCAGTCATTTTCAGATATTAGAGCATAGATAGTCTTTCCTAGATTTAACCATCAAAATATACGCCCTATTTCTATCTTGCTTGGCTATTGTTTTTTGGTCGAAACGGAAAGAAAATTGATTGGAGCTTGATAGCCCAGATTTGTCATTCTCCATTTAGGAATATATTGGGAGAAATGTAAGTACTATATAAGATTCCATTGTACTTTCATATTTGAGGTGTAAAAAGAGAAGCAATAAAATGATAAGAGATGGAACCGCCTTCCCAAGTTCTATGTGCCTTCGATAAAACGCCGCCAACCATTTCCAAACGCCGTGATTTGGAATCCAAGTGGAATCGCTATTGTAATCAAGAAGGATGACATAGTGATCAAAGGGAGGGTATTTCGTATAATACAGTCAGGATCAGGGGCCTTGGTAACGCGAGACTATATTTCTGTACCCCCCAAGAAGAATAAAAAGAATAACAAGAATAGAACTCAAATGTTAAAGGGTTGATCCCAATATTTCACGATCATCCCACATATGCGCTTGACAACCTGACTAGTTGCTTTGCCCCGAACCTCGTCTTCAAGGAATCTACACCCTACATAGAGTTTTGCTGCAGGATCCTTTTCATCCGAGGCCGCAGCCAGTTGAAATTTCTTTGGCTGGAACTTAGAGACATGACGAACAATTGCGATAGAATATATAACATCTCTGTTCTCTAAGGAATCGAGGAAGGTGCGAGCAGCGTAAAGCGCTCTATCGCGTTTGCCATTGGCGTCAGGGTCGTTATCTGATGTTGAAAGATAGTTGCCTATTGACTCCCAGAACTGGAGTTGGCGGGACTTGATCTGATTGACCAGACCGGTTACAGATAAGCTGGGATCATCTTCGGGGTAATTGTGCCGAGCAACAGGATTGTGCTCTAACGTTGTTCCAGTAAGTAGTATCTCGAGGAGAGACAATCGTTTGACAGCGTATGTGAGTTGAGGATTAAGATTGGCTGTTGCCGAATTGCCTTCCCCGGTGCAATCTTGAGAACGGGCGATACGGCATAAAGAAAGACTGTCCCAGACGACTTTAGTTTCGAGAGCTTCCATGCGGGCAGTCATTGACGGCTCATGGATCCCTGGGTCGGCGAAACCATCAAGAAGGCAGGAATACAACGATAACAGGTTGGTGTTGGCGATCAAGTGGGTTATACCATGCGCCTCGTACCACGAACATTCCAACAGGCTGTCCATCCCTTTAGCATATATTCGAAAAAGCATCTTCACCTCCTCAACTTTTGTTGGAGATAACTTCGCCTCGTCAATTTCTGGCAGGGGGTGGCCACCAAGGGCTAGTAGATCCTCCATTTTAGGATTTCTCACTGTAGCAACACTAAATCAGTATGAAAGTAAATAATCGACAAAGCAAGCCTAGAAATACGTACTTTCTAAACTGTCAGATCCCGGTAGAGCTGTTGCCATCGATATTTGTGGCTGACATTCGGATGTCGCAGGAGCACTCCCCAAGGCCTGGGTTATGGGAGTTGGTTCAGGGGCCGTTGCAAAGTCAAAGAGTTCCCGTGGTTGAGCTGTGGAAAGTCCCGGCGCGGCTTGAGGTGCCGAAGATATGGAAGTAGCGCTTGTGGTGCCGGGGTGGGTAGAAGAAGGTGAGGGAGCAGGAAGCGGGTTCTGAGGGGCAACTTGTAGTGACGGCTGTTGGATGGGAGCTGGCTGGATAGCAGAAGGGCTTGGTTGCGATCGAAACACAGGATCGTACCCGAGGCAATCCCTTTTGCTCTTTTCACAGTTTCTGCAAACAGGATGTCTCTCGTCACACTGTTGAAAACAAATGGGGAGTTAGAACAGATGCAAATCGATCTTAGCAGCTCATAATGCAACAACACACATGAAAGCCAGCAATAAACCCGGGGAGCTCTTTGTTCCTGGCACCAAACAAAAACCCCCAGCTACTGTGGTGGTTAATTAAGAGCCATGAGGCTCTGATGAGTGGTGTGAAATTTTGATGGTGGAGGTACAATTTGCCCATGATAAGCGATGGTTTAATAATAGCTCTAAGCGAGCATCATGGCGGGGGAACCAACACAAAAAAAAAGTTGACTACAATCACCAGAACCCAAGGAAAGTAAAACCACGACCAGAAAAACAAAGAAAAGGGGAAGCGACAGCAGCTGTTTTAAGATTGGGTTGGAAACGGGCGCCTTACCTTAATCCTGCGTTTTCTACAAGTTAGACAGCCGGTTTTTGTTCGTCGCTTAACGTCCTTCTTCATTCGATTCGCAGCGCTTTCATCCGTCACCAATTCGAATCCATCTGGGCTGAGGCCATCTGCAGGTATCTCGGAGTAGTACTGCGTGATATGCGTGGCAGGAATGGCGCCAGGTGGTGTAGCTGTGCCATAGGATGGTTGGCCATGATTAATTGAATGGAATTGTGAGCCATTATCTATCTGCTGTGCTGGAGGGAAGTTCACCAGAGTTTGTTGGTCCGATGGAGAGTATTGGTTTGCGGCCGCTGAAGGCTGGTGTGGCTGTTGATGCCCTCCTACTCCTAGAGTTAGGTGTGTGGGTGTCTCTCCATGCGCCGGGTGATTTGCTGACGAATCTGTAAGAGGTCGGGTGTACTGGTTCATAGGAAGGGCAGTTTGAGCCGACGAAGAAGGGTGGTAGGTGTTTGATGGCACGGATATACTGGTTGATATAGACTCGATAGCTGGCGCGTTCGGAGTTGTAGTCGGAGCTGTAGATACGACGGGCTCAGACTCAGCAGTGGCGGAAGTAGTCGCGTTGCCTGAAGCTATGGGCGCCGCATCAGGGAGCACTTCGGGCTCCATGTTATTGTCGCAGGCTCGTTTCAGTATATATTTAGTCCGTCCTATTGGCTATATCACTTTACAACCACTCATGGCTTGGGATCTACCGACTGTCCCGCATTAAAGGCATTGGAATGTGAAGCAGAAAAATCTAATGAACTGGAGCAAGAACATTAGTAATGTGTCCTGAAAAGTTCAACAAATTCTGTTTCCCCGTGAAATATATTCAATGGTCAAGCTAAGAAAGAGGCAGATTCTTAATAGACGTCTCATGACAGGTAGGATGGATATTTAGCTTCCCAAACATTTTGAAATAGAATCTGGTACAGAATTATTTACTGCACAAATCTCATTCCTGACCTGCATATACATTGCGGTGTATAATCAATGGATCCTATGCAGAACAAATAGCAGTTTGACCATGTTGTCGAGGATGTTATAAATAACCACACAGCTTATCTGCCCTTCTCAATCCAGCGCAACACCATGGAAGGGAAAAGGATAATTATTGGCCTTTCCAGTTGAATAGCAAGCTTGAGGTGAAGATTGCTGGGCTAGGGATGGCGGCGCTCGCAAGAAACAAGTGTAGGGAAGGGCACCCAAGGTAGGAAGATATCTGAAGGGGAGGTTCTAATTGCACTTTTTTTCCTTGTAAACTCACCTATGAACAAGATGAGCATGCATAAATTCTCATGCGTTTCTTCTGGGTTGACACCAGCAGTCTATTGTCCAGAGCCTCAATGCTGGGGAATATGAGAGGTTTCCTAGCAGAACACTTTTATTAGCTGGCGAATGGTTTCCTGAGTGGCGCCGCCAAGCTTGTAAGTACCTACTAGGTATAGTAGTTGTTGCTATACTGATAACATGCTCATCTGGATAGTTATAGATTAGGAACAAGTGTGAAATATCTCAGCCCCAAGAATAGGCTCAAGTTTCATTTTAACAGCATAGTATTGAATTTGAGAATGATATTGATGTCAACAATGGGGTTCAATCCTACTGTGTATTGATTCCCTCCCATTTCAAGCCCTATGGCATGAACATCAAACCCTGCCTATTGGGCTAGCTAGTCTAGTGTAGTGGTAGGCATTATTTAAATCTGGGCCATTTGAACCTTTGATATAGGGGAATGACTTTTTCCTGCTGATTCAGATAATCAGCATTATTAGAGTGCATACCTCTATAGCAGGATCCCCGGCGTCTATATATAACCTTATATTCCCCAAAATAAAGGCCATATAAATCTACCACAACGCTGATAAAGCGCCATCCCGTATATGTTTGGCAAATCCCAATGGACTGCCTTAAAGGGAGCTACTGATGCCGCCTTGAATACAATTACCATTGCCATATTGCAAAAGGAACGTACAACTACCGTTTCATATTTTTCGGTTTCCTTTTTTTAAACATGACTTTCGCCGAATCTTCCAAGTCCCGTGGAGACCTCAGCTGAGCTTCACATGTAGGCTGTAGCGCCGCATTAGCCAGTGATTCTAGATCCCGAGCTTTTGCTGGCATATCGTCGTCGGGTAAATTGGCATCTGGCGTCGTCTCATCCTCACTCTCCACTTCAACCTTGACCTTTTTTATATCGTTGTCCGCGTCGCCATCTCCCCCTTCATCTTCTGCAGTAGACTTAGAGCCTATTTTGACCTGGAATTTGTTTTTAACTCCCGTAGTCATGCTTAAGAGCGCATCGAGCTCATCGTCTCTGTTATTTCCGGACTCCCTCCCGTTTGCCGGTGGGTAACGGCGCATCACAGAACGCCATGGTTTCCTCAAGGCTAGCTCATCGTGGTTACCTGTTTCTTCTTCCTGTTCCTCGTCGTGTAAGTTTCGCTTACGGACTCCTAAGGATGAGATAGGAGCATCACCCCCTTCTTTACTGGGCTTGCCCGTCTTCTCATCAATCATTCTCTCATTAACAACTTTCCATTCCCCGGCCATCGCCATGTCCGGTCTGAACTCATCAGGAACAGAGACACCCATATTAGCTAGTTGCGATACTTGCTGTCGACGTTCTTCTGCTAGCCAATCGGCGGACGCGTTTTTTCCCAGGGCAGCTCTCGGTGGAGGTGGCTGCTGTTGGCGGGGTTCTGAAACAAGCCCTTTCAACCTTTGCACCTCATCTTTAGCCACCTGTATTTCCCTCTCATTTCGATCTTGGTTGCGATGCACATCTCGCAAAAACCGTTTAAGGTTTCCTTGATGCTTGCCAGTAGCGTCATGTTGGTTTCGTTCGTATGGAGTGTCGCGAACGTAAGTTTTGCAGTGCTTGCACCAGTACTTCGGCTAGCAACAACGGAGATATTTTGTTAGTGGGATACTTGAGGAAACAGGGTGTTCAGATTGACGCTTACTGTTGATTTCCAGTACTCTGCCATTGTGGTTGTATAGTAACTAGTTATTTGACTTGACAAGCTTGAGGTTGCAAAGAGCTTAGTTATAACTACTCCGTAATGTAATTGCGATGTGAAATGAGCGAGCACCACTCAGCCAGACACTTCATTTTATAGTTTAAACAAGTTATAATAATTATATTTGACGTTTGAAACCCCACATCTCAATAACCCCTTGCTAGATATAGTATGTAGTTAATATTCAATAGAATGCTTTTAATAATAGGATATTCTGGAAGTAACGAGTTATTCAAAAGGATTAGTTGACTAGTGGCAAAATATACGGGACTGCCCTCCAGAAGAATTTTACAGCCCAATATCCATCTACCTTAAACCTTCATCGAAAGCACCCGAGTCTAGCAGGCCTAAATAGGTAGCTAATTATGGTCCATCCTGGAGCTTATCAAAGGGGCTCAACCCTTACCCTCGCGTCCAATGTATCAGAACTGAACCAATGTCCAACCTCTCGTGTCGAGTTGAAGAGCTCTTCATCTCTTCGAATAAACTGTGTGTCTGCTCTACCCAGGGCAAATTCCACATTTCTAGGAGACCCTGGCGCTTCCTTACATTCCTCCTCGCTATCCCATTCATCTCCTAAGATGACACCTGATTCCAATGGGTCCCATTCATTCGTTTCCCAAATAAGCTTAAATCGAAGCGGCGGCAAGGAAAAATGTCGTCCAACGATGGTTTTTATACGATAAACATCGAAAGTTCTCGGGATTTCTATTTCAAATACGCTCGCTAGGGTGGTAAGCGGTTCGCCTGTCAATGTTGAATCCTGCGATTTGTCTGCAGATGTCTTGATTAACATCGAATTCTGCATTGCCGGCAGGTAAAATTCAAACTTAACAAGCCGTGCTGCCAGTGACCGAAGGTTGGCACCCGTATGTTTCTGATTTTGTTTCAAACTCTTTATATCTGAGGTTCCATAAATCTCACAAAGCTGTTGATAACGTGGATGGCGGGCTAGGATTTGCTGTTCTGCACCAGAAGAGGAGGAGACAAGAAGCTCCTTTCGAACCAATGAGATATAATATAGCTCTCCATTGAAGCGATCTTGCGGAGAAATTTTTCCATAATTCAGAATTTTCAAAATTGGCAGTCTGGCCAGAGTCAACATGTATGTTTCATCTA
The DNA here is from genome assembly GCA_032988175.1 of Myotisia sp. PD_48. NCBI lineage: Eukaryota > Fungi > Ascomycota > Eurotiomycetes > Onygenales > Myotisia > Myotisia sp. PD_48. The sequence goes on from JANTQB010000197.1 coordinate 13,281, forward strand.
CTGTCATCTGTCGTTCAGGCAAACCTGTAATCTCAGTCGGCACTGGTGGGTTGTTGTATAACGGGTTGTCAGATATGCGAAGATGCGTCATTCCAGGGAAAACAAAGTGTAGAGCTTCAAGTGTTTCCCAGGAGTTTATTTCATTTCGTGATAGATCTACAAAAGTAAGTGATGAAGAAAACACAATGTCTGAGCCCCAAAGTGAACGGATTTTGGAAATTTTATTCCCTCGAAGTGAAAGCCGTTGAAGCGCTGGCAATTTCGCTAAGTCACGCAGGCTATCTAATGATTTAAATTGGTTCGATTTAAGAGTTAGCTCTTTAATTGTCAATGCTATCGGTGCCGATGTACACGATAACTGATTCGATGATAATGATAAAGTGTTAAGCGAAGGGAAAAGATATGACAGGATAGATATCTATGCAACGGTCAAAATTCTTGCATGATGAATATCCCTAGTCTCGGGTTTAGCGGCCTTACCTCGTTCCATGTCATCAAAGTTTGATCCAGAGACAAATCAGTAACAGTAGACGATACGATCAACTGTGTGTCAACAGCCTTGAAACGGTTACCCCTATCAAAAGTTTAGACAGGCCTAATTGGAACAGGGGTGAATTTCTTGGACGTACGCCAGTTTCAGGGTTCTTAACCGACCAAGTTGGTTACAAATATCCGAAACCTCTTTCCAACTGCAAAGAAGGTTGCGGCTTAGATCCAGGTGGATAATTGCTGGACATGTAGCCTTGATATTCTCCAGTTCCTTCTCTTGCTCCGAAGGGTTGGGATCGTGAGGCAGTATACCGTTGACCCGAAATCCGTCAATGATGACATTCTGAAGCTCATGTAAAGTTGCGAGTTGTCGACGAACTATTTCAAACCCTACTTCTTCCACTATTTTCCCGCCAATTTCAAGCAGGTGGTTTGAGCTCCCCGCTGCAAGCGGAGTTTTAGGTCCATGCTGAATTGTAGGAGTCTCGGAAGCATATTTTTCACGTATGGCCTCTAGAAAGCCCAATGGTTGATCTACTGCTCGTCCTGGGCGGACAAACGAACCAGCAGTCGGAAGATTACTCTTGCCTGCAGCAGCTTATATTTAGCAAACCGCATATCATCTAGAGCTATGTGAGTTGATCTGTACATTGGAAATATTTTTCACCCTGATGCTCGCCTGAATGTTTCCCCCTGGTTGGGTCATCCCACTCAACTCCCAGCCACTGACCTCTGGTCCCATTCACATCCCCGATGTAGGCAATGGTACAGAGCTCGCCATCGATGGACAGTCTCGAGTGCAAAGAGTATTTAGTGCTAGTTTCATGTGTCACGACCATGTTTCATGAAACAAGAATGACTTCCTAGTTGGCTTCACTGAATGTCCGTAATGTATTAACTAGTGGTGGAACTATTCATTTCACAACCTGTTGATCACATGACGACAATCAGATCTTGAACCAAGCTTCACAAGCACCAGCAAAGGATTGAAACACTCTACAGGATCCGTCTTGAACGCCCTCCATAGCATCACGATGGATTACCAGGTAAGCTATATCCAACACAGCCAACGCAATTAGAATCGACGTACTGATTCGCTCTACCATTACAATAGAATAGGGCCGGCTCTAAATTTGGAGGTGGAGGAGTTGCCTCTCAATCCTCCACGAATGCAGATAGGCGTGAAAGGCTTCGCAAGCTTGCTCTAGAATACATCGATCTTGAAAAGGACCCTTATTTCTTCAAAAATCATGTTGGCAGCTTCGAATGCCGCTTATGTCTCACTGTTCACCAAAACGATGGATCCTACCTAGCCCACACGCAGGGACGCAAGCACCAGACCAACCTTGCCCGACGTGCGGCGAGAGATCAAAAAGAAGGTAGAAACCAGGAAGGTGGTGCCGGTGGAGCTCTACCCGCTGGGAACATGGCCGTTCAAGTTAAGAAAAACACCGTCAAGATTGGTAGGCCGGGGTATAAAATCACGAAAATACGAGATCCGTTAACGAGACAACACGGGCTCCTTTTTCAACTTCAGTATCAAGAGATTACGCCGGGTGTTGCCCCTCGTGTACGGTTTATGTCTGCGTTTGAACAGAAAGTTGATGATCCTCCAGATAAGGACTTTCAGTATCTCCTTGTTGCAGCTGAACCTTACCAGACTTGCGGTTTCAAACTTCAAGCCAGGGACGTGGATAGGAGAGAGGAGAATTTCTGGACTTGGTTTGATGAGGATAGCAAGGAATTTTGGATTCAGATATTGTTTAAGACTGAAAGAGAGGAGAGATACAGTGGTGTGCCAGGCTTGGCGCCATCAGGCACAAGGCGATAGGGATAAGAATCTGCATGGAGTTGAGGGCCTTGTTACATTATTTATTGTTTGAATTTTTTTTAAAGGGTTGTCTTGACGTTTGCATCATATTACTATTGGTTGGCGTTCGGTTATGATCGATTTTAGCTTAAATCTGGTTGTTCTAATATGATATTACCTTGTGGGGTTGAGGATGATATCGATTGTTTATGAACGATAAATACCTTAAAATACTGACACAGCCTTCTGTTGAGGAAGAATTGTTCTAATTTCCTTTTAAAAGCGGCAGTGATGTAAATTCACAGTTTTTGCAATGCTCAAACAAAGATTGAAATTTAAATATGACTACCAGAAAATTGATATTTGGTGCGTAAGAATGTTGGAAAGGTTGTATATCTATCCCAGATAGACATCATTAGATAATTGGGAAAAGTGGGAATCAGAACACCAGTAGGTGGTAAGGACATCGAGCAAAATATTTTAGCCTAGAATAAGGAGACATTGTAGGAGTGTTGGTAGCAGCTCACTCCCATTCTGTTCATTGTACCAGTCTAGCTTCCTTGGAATGCAGTGAATGCTTTGTAGGTATATCCAATGAACGGTAAGCTCATTTCGGCTTCCTGCTCCTCAGGCATGGCTCGCGCTTGGGCACGATGCAATGCGCTAGTATCTTCCTGTGGAATCTCATCGATTGGGAAGTAGGAAACATCGATGTTGGAGGTGAGCCGAGGCTCAAACGGAGCTCGAATCCTGCGAAGTCCTTCCCACCCAACACCACGGAAAAATGGATGGCCCTTGATTTGAGTCGCGCCGCCATGCTGCCCGCCCTCTTGACCGATTCTCTGACCGGGATCGCAGAGGAAACTGTAAGTAAGCACAAACAAAGCATCTTAGCAAAGACTCATTCATAGAGGGATTGAAAATTCTACAGTCAACATACCTTCGAATAAGATGCTCTGATTCTCGGGACAGAACCAATTCGTCAGGGAAATAAAGGTGTTCTCTCCAGTTTACGATTTTTCTATAAGTATCGGTTGGCTGTTCTGCACAAAATGGTGGCCATCCAACAAGACACTCGAACATAATTGCCCCAACTGACCACCAGTCACAAAGATAGGTGTAACCATGACCATTAAAGATCTCAGGGGCAATATAATCGGGCGTTCCAACAGTCGAATATGCCACGGCACGGCGTGATCTACGCCAGGTGTTGATCTGACCGCGATTCGAGACAGTTAAATTGATAGCATCTGAAAAAAACCCGGAATTTCTATTCTTATCCTTGGACGACGAAATATTTTTCAGAAGGGCTTGGTAGTATGAATTGTCGTGTTGTTTCTTTCCGCCAGTAGACAGACCAAAATCAGTTAACTTGATGTGACCACCACGATCTAACAGAATGTTATCCGGTTTGATGTCACTGCAACAGAGCGGGGTTAATTCATGTTTCGAAACCAATGAACGACAGGGATGAAAATCATACATACCGATGAAGGAAACCAAGTTTATGAACAGCTTCAATGGCCATTACCAACTCCGCCATGTAAAACCTGGTAATATCTTCCGTAAAAATTTCGTATTTGATGAGCATGGTCATCAAGTCACCACCAGGTAAGAATTCCATCAGAAGGTATAGATAAGCCAAATCCTGGAATGAGGCATGAAGCTTTACAAGCCACGGATTATCTTTCGAATCAGCAAGGATATCACGTTCCGCCCGCACGTGCGCAAGCTGATCTCTCTTAAACATTTCAGTTTTGATAAGTGATTTCAATGCGTATATCTTGCCGTCGGTCTTTCGTTGGACTAACTTGACCTCACCAAAGGCACCTTTCCCGATAACCTTGATGGTTTGGAAGTTTGACGGTGTTTCTTTTGTTCTGATGAACCTGAAAAAATTGGCTTCTTTCTTCGCAATTGTGTCAGCCTCGTGGCGCTTTTTGTTATCAGAGACGTTCGGATTCTGGAAAATCTTATCGAGGTTAGCAGCACTATGAAATGAGAGCAGGTCAGTTAGCAAGAACTATCGTGTAGAATATTGAGCGGAAATTTTTGAGCAAGTATAGCTCACCGCATATTTCTATCACGCGCCCGCTCAATGTTCTCACGAAAAAAGACGTTTACTAATTCCTTCGCGGCCTTTCCCCGTTTATGGACGTTCTCGGAGTACCGTTCGGGATATCTAACTAATTCTTCTTCGTCGTGGCTAGCATTGGATGCCGGTACGGGAGGGGCTAGGTGTGCAGGGACTTGATGATGACCTGCTGTCGTCCCAGCCGTTCGTGGGCGTGGTCCAGGCGGGGCGACACGAGTAGGGCGCGGAGATGCACTGAGGTCTTGGTTGGAGAATTGCTGAATTAGTCCGTTTGTTTCATCGTTGCCTTGGTAGCCGCCACCCGGGCGGTTTTGATAGACCGCCTGTGGAGACGCAAGATTTCCTTGGGCATATTGCTGGTTCGCTTGCGGGGCCATATAGGGGTTGTTTGCGAAATAACCCTGGTTATAGGCGTTCTGTTGGTCGGTATAGTCTTGATTTCCTTGACCAGAATATAGAGGCTGGGGAAAGGTAGACGGAGTGGTTGGGTAGGCGCGGTTATTCTGGGGGTTGTATGGCTGATCGCTAAAGCCCAGGTTCAAATTGAACCGGCCGTTGTTGTTGTTATTGCCATTAGCGTTACTGCGGGAGTTATCCATCGCTATTCAACTGAAGCGACACTAGCAACCAAAACTTGTTAGGCCTGAGTAGGAAGAAGACCTCCGAGACAACGGGTTCAGGACCCTGAGTTGTGCTTGGTGAGACGTTGAATATTGTGAATGAGGGGAAAGCAAAGGTCAGAAGATGCACTGCACAACACGACAAAAAGAGCCAAGACAGACCACAATTGATTTGATAGTTAAATACGGAGTACTCCGTACCTCAGGTAACACTCCTGGTACGGGATTGTGATCCAATCTCAGTTCATTTCTTAGACACATATAGTTAATTACACTGATGCTTCGGAATACGACGTAGGAAGTTACATCAGGCCCTCAATCAATACCATACCAGGAGATCACCAATGTTAAACCTGCTTATTAGGTTAGATAACTAAAGAATAGGTACCTAGGTAACGAGCCAGCTTTAGCTAGTTAACTACTTAAGTAATACCTAGTTAACTACCTACCGTTAACGTATTTCCCTGCTAAACGGGCCACCCTACTAGTCGGGCCACCCAATTTT
>JANTQB010000198.1:0-17863 GCA_032988175.1 Myotisia sp. PD_48
CTGCCGCCAAGGCGGCTGGGACGGTGTATGACTAAATCAAATCAAATCAAATCATCAAATCATAGGGAGTAGTTGCTACTCCTGAAAGCGGAATCTTCCCAAATCTCAACCTCAGCTTCAACTTCAACCTCGACTTCATCGACTTCATTTTCGTCCCCATCTTCACCTCAACTTCTTGTTTATATTTTCATATCTCTCTTTTCATGATTTTTCATTCTTCTAGTCAAGAGTACAGCGCTATTATTTTACTCACATTTCAGTTTATGCAAAGTCACCACATATAATCTTATAGTTCTTCAATTTCCAGTATGAAAACTCGGAAAGTCCTTCCCTTTTGCTGAAAACCTTGGATTCCTGGTCAATCTTCACAAACCGGCTAGCCTCCACCGACGCTATGCCCGAGGCGAGGGTGACATCTTATCAGCACCTCTCTAGTGGTGACAAAGGCCGACCGCCAACATCTAGTAGCGATGATGGTGCTCTCTCTCCCAATTCGAAGAAAATTATTGAAGAATGCTCCTTCAAAATAATTACCCCGCACACCAAAGAACCCCGGTCCAATTTCTTTGCAAGGCCTCCAAGCTCAGGTATAGACGGCTCGAGTTTCCATTTTGCTCGACCTACCCTCCCCCGAAGGAGTTTCATTTCTCGTCCTCAAACCAGACCTTCACCACAAAAACCTGTCGAAGATAAGGTCCAGGATAACAACAATAGGTACGCGGTACTTTTTCTTTTTAATATTTTTAATCTAGGAACTGCGTTGTATTAACATTTTGCAGCGACAAGGCAGTAAGTCCTATAACATCATGTGTCAAAAGCTCATTACCACCATCAGTCTTATATTGCGAAGCTGCCAAACCGGAAGAAAACCCTAACTCTACATTCATTATTCATGGAGAGGAAGATGGAGAACCTAACTTGTCAAGTGGGCCCTCATGTCAGGGCCAAGGTGAGGACCTGGATGCATCCCCAGCCATCACGGAACCTCATCCTGGTGAGTGCTGGATCCATATTCAACCTTTGCCTTTCTCATTTTCCGGTCTAAGTGTTCTATGATCAGCCCAGCAAACCCTTACCATTAACACTGGGTGCCAGCAATCTGTGAGTTGGTTCTCTCCTTCTGTTTTATCTATAATGTTCTTGCATTTGGCTTGTTTTATGGCAGCTCCCCATCCTATCAAGACAAATAATTGATATTTTGCATAGTATGTGGTGGCACAAGTGGCTGCATCATCGCCTGCTGCTCCTACACTATTAAGAGACGAAGAAATCTCCATGACTTTAGAATTGAACGATGAGAACCATGGTGGATTTGAAGACCCAAGTCAACAGCAAGAGGAAACCAAAACTGCTTCCCCTACACCAATATCTGACGAAGAGTGCCATCTGAATTCAGAATTGGGCTTAATCAACGACGGTGGGCCATGCGAAAGCCGACAACAGCGAGCCAAATCTACTTCTCGCTCGCCTTCAAACAGGGTCTCAAAGCGACAGACCCCAAAACCACCTGACAGTCCAACAACCAGACGATTTGCGGGCTCGTTCATGGGATCCCTACCTTCCGAAGAGGATCTTTTCGCGCTACTATTGCACAAACTTAAAAAGCGAGAAAAAGCAGAAGCAGCCCGCGCGATAAAGCAAGAAGAAATGAAGATTCAACTACACCAAACGAATGAAGAAAACAAAACCCTCAAGACTGCTCTAAACGAAGCAGAACAACACTCTAGCAAACGGGAAGCTGATAAAGAAGCTCAGCAAAAGCTTATCGAGCGATGGAAGTCGAAATTTTCAAGGATGCGGGCGATCATGACAAGTATCGAGAACGACCAGGAAGCATTGCACCGAGACGGGGATGTAATCAAAAAGACCCTTCTTTCCTTGAAGGCAGAGCACCACAGGATATACACCAATATAAAGCATGTACAGGACAGTGCCAGTTGGGCTGGAGAAAAGTGGCATCAACATAAAACGCAGCTCTCTAGTATCCGCCATGAACTGACCACGCTTGATCAGGCACTTCAATCTGCCAGAGACAAAACCTCAGAAGAAAATAGAGCACTCAAGGAAGAAAAGAACAGAGTCATGATCCTAGAATCCTATATTAAAAGTTGTTCTACTCGAACATTACGACAGTCGACAGAAATTCATCGAACCCAACAACAAATGGCCTCCCGACTTGAAGCTGTGGCTAGCATAGTTCACGATTTCTGGAACACTTCCCATGCATCTTTTCGAGACGAATTGAAGACCAATTTAGATGCATGCCTTCAGGCTTTAGATAAATTAAACGAACGCGGGGCCGTAGAGCCATCGCATCTTCACTCCCTAGACTCTACAATACGAGAGTCCTCGTCTTTGTAAGTTTTTTTTCCTCGGCTGTTCAGTGACCACTTATTAACTAAGAACAGTTTGAGAAACTTCGTGGAAGAGTCGGCCAAAAAATTAGATGCATCGGCTCAAGCGCAAAATGATCAAGTGGAGATGATAGTGTCAAAATTAAAGGCTGTCGAATCTTCAGTCCAATCTTCTTCGAGTGCAGCCTGTCAGCTTACCAACGCACAAGAAATCAATGGCAAACTTCAAGGACAACTTGGAGCAGCAGAAGCAAAACTTAGTCAGGCCTTAACTGATTATAACCACGCAAAGGTAACGGAAGATGCCTTAAAAACACATCTCGCTGACCTCCAACATGAGCTATCCCAATCTAAAGAACAATTTGAACACTCTCGACTCGAAGGGGATGCAAAGGTTTCTGAATTGCAAAGACGACTTGAAGAGACCACCTCCACTCTAAATAAGACAATAGAAAATCTTCAATCCAAACAACTTGAGTTTGAAGAGTTGGAACAAGCTCTTAAAGAAAGTACGGTCAAATTAGAAATGACTGAGGCTAAAGTCTCTTGTTTGGAATCGGAGAAAGCAGAGGCTGAGGAAAAATCCCGCTCCACTGAGCTCAGGGTAAGGGAGGAACTTACAAGAGAAAGCTTGAAAACCAAGGATCAAAATCGTGCCTGGTTTGAGCAAGAAAAACATAAGTTAATACAAGAAAAGTTGAGGGCCAAAAAGGATTCTATTGTCGCCAAGGAGCAATTGGAATCCATCAAAGCTTCACTGGTGCGGTATCCTTCCACAATACCATTTTACTGTGCATCCTAACATACATATTTTTAGGCGGAGACACAGTGCTCAAACTTGCAGTTAATGACAACAGTAAGATTTCTCCTCGGAGGCCAAACCCAAATACTGACATAAAAATTAAGGTGGAAAACCAAAAGAAAGAACTCGAAGCGATGAACGTAGCGCACCAAATAGCAGAGTCGGGCTATGCCAAAGAGATATTGGACCTGAAAGAAGCTCAATCTATATCCGCCCAGGAGAAAAGTGCCTTGTACACCCAGTTGGTTGCGGCTCAGGCGGAATGCCAACTCGTGAAGACGGAGCTATGTAGCAAACATGAAAGTGAGAATGCAGAGAACGTTGATCGATCAAGAATGCTAGAGAACCAGCTTTCAGACGTTGCAGAAGAACTTCGCCACAAAGATGAAATGTTGGCAGATGTGAGAAAGACGTTTGATCAATTCCAGGAAGAAACACAAAAGCGAAGGCTAGAAGAGGCCTCTATTTCGAGAGAACAACATGCTGAGGCAGAAGTAAAAATAGCTAAGCTAACAGAAGAACTTGGAGAGAAAGTCAGTCAGGTGGCTTCTCTACAGGGATCCATCGATTTACAGAACCAATCAACTAACATTATCTCGGAATTGAAACAAACTCTTCACTGCCGTGAGAGTGAAATTGATGACCTTCGCAGCAAGGTAGAAAATTCAAGCATTGTCCAGGAACAAATTGAGAGTATCTTACAGAAGTTCGGACTGCTTGATACAGGTCAAAATGTTCGAGATTCTGTCCCTAGTCTTGAAGCTATATTAAATACTATGATGAACAAAAACCGGGGTGAAAACAAGTCTCAAACTTCTGATACCCGTGGTGGAGCTATCCATGGTGGAGGAAGAGCTAAACGGAAAAGAATAGCTCCGATAACACCAAATGGAGACGACGGAGGCTATCCAATTAACAGACAAGAGTATCAAACCACAGAGGTAATTTATCGCACACATAGCATCACAGGGAGTGCACCAGTATCACCCTACAAACCATCTACCCTGCCCCAAGTGACACCTCAAAATCGTCGAACAAAGCCGCAGACTTCGTTCATTAGGCCTTTTTCGAAAGTTGGTTGGGATTCCAACGAGGAGGTCACATCACCAGTGCTCCTGGTGGCTACAACTGATATACCTGATTGTTCGATCCAGGATCCAGTTAACGAGGAAATGGTTCTTTCTCCTTTTAAGGGCGATATCAAGGGGGGCTTGGGTACTAATGTAGAACCTAATTTTGCCTCCCCTGCGTCGGCGCATCATGATTCCGCTGGGGATGCAGATAAAAGAAACGAAGGGACGAAGTCTCCACTTAATGAGCACTTGAAGAAGAAAAAGACACAGTTTCGGACTAGCGAGCAGGCAGACAAGTCAATGTCAATTCTATCGGATGCCAACTGCTCGCGAGTCGAAATTGAAATCAGTCCTAAAACCCACCCAGCCCAAGGTGGGGGTAAAAAGGATACCAAAGTTGGTACAGCTGGAAAACGTCATCCTGAGCATAGAATGGGACAAGTTCCACTGAAAGGAATCTTGAAAGACACGGTCGTGTTAACACCTTCTTCAGCTAACCACAGCCAACAGGCATGCACACCATTGAAGGAATCGATAACACAGCATTCTAGCTTTCCAGTCGCCCCACGGCGACAGTCGCGAGTTTCATCTAGATTTTTTGACCCTCAGATTAGTCCAAATCCTACAGTGTCAATTACCTATAGCAATACACGCGAGACCCGGACCATAAACCGATCCGTGGACCAGTTTATGTCCCAATCACGCGAGAGATCGAGACGAAAGCGAAAAGGTAAAGGCGACCACCTTCATTCATTGTGTTATTGAGTATCGTGCTAATATTCGTTTTAGGGGAGATGTACAACGATAGGTTTAACAAGAGTTACTCACTGCGCTAAGGCTGATTGTAGCACATGGCTAAGCTGCTTTGCGTAATAATAATTATTAGCCGAGAAACATCACAATGAAACCCGAAGGAGCAGGGAAAGTATAACAATAGCCTGACAGCAGCAAGGTTATCTCTTGATATTCTTAGATCTATCCGCATTAACGCCTTCAACATCCCAATATATGTATGATACAGAAAAAGAAAAATAAAGAATAGTATACACATTTGAATAGCACCACGATTATCGCCGTAGAATCGTCCAATACAGCCTCTCTGAAGAAAAGCGCAGCACCACCCAAGGTTCAGATCTTGCTCAACCATGATAACCCAATAGTCATCGAAAGTTTTGTACTATGCACTGGATATACTGAGTTGAAGACGGTTTCCATGCCGCATCCATCTTTATTTCCCCATAACGAAAAGCCGATGTGCAGCATATTTAGAGCAAAATCTGCCGAGCTGTTTCCATTTGTTTGTTTCCTCGTGCTGTTTCCGTAATCGTATCGCATAAAACCAATCTGCTCCCCCGTCCCCCCAAATAAAGTAAGGAGCCGTAGCAATTTATTTTCCTCGTTTTGCTTCCAGGAAAAGAACCTTCTTTTTCACCACGGGGTCGTATTTAAGCATGCTCAAAGGGCGGCCGGCTCGAGGTCTCGTGAACGTCTTGTAATATCCCGTCAATGCCATGGATATTAACCTGACGGCTATTGTGCGTGATTTGGCTAGATGAGTCCAGAATCCATTAGCTTATTATCCAAGATTGCAATCCCAATTGGAAGTGTTAAATTAAGGGAAGCAAGCACATACCTTTCTTGGCCATCGTTGCAGTTGCGTTTTGCGATTGATAGCTCTGCTCCAAGACCCAATTGAGGGTGTATGCAAAGCCAGCCGTATGTTTAGAGGAGCGAGCAGCCCCATAAACTTCAGGATAAAATGCCTTCAGACGGCTGAAGAAGGTATGATGATGTTGCTGGTTATCTTAATTCCTTCATTCTTCGTTGGAAGATCAAAAAATGGACGATGCTTATCTAATCCAAATCTCATGTCACGTGATCTTGAATCTAGATCAAAAAACCCCAAAAAAGAACCCAGCTTGAACTGACATTAATACCCGGAACATGTATGCTTTCCCATCCAAGCTCTCTCCATCAGCTGCTAACTAGCCTGTGGGAACCAGACGAGTGCGTCCCGTAAGTTTCTATGTAGTTAACTCGATGTTGTTGCGAAGTTGCAAGGGAGAAAACAAACACCATATGATGGACAGCTTGATCTTTTTTTCTTGAACTAACAAAATTGCAGTCAAGAGAAGAATTTATAACTAAAATAATATCTTGTGTTCAATCTATTTTTCAACGTTACGATACGTCCTATTATTCTTTGGTCTGCGCTAGTCAAATCCTGTTTCGGCTCGCTTCTGACTTCTTACTCTCTGGCGCTGTCACAACTTGTATTTTACTCCATCAGCCAGTGCATGCTCTGGACTCTAGGGTCTGCAAGCCCACACCAAAACACGGTTGCGGGATAACTTACGGCATCTATGAACTATTTTAGGGGCATGGCTTCTGGGATGATTGGATGAGCTTCCCCCGCTCTCGCTCCTCAGAGCTTAAAGACACAACGCCTCATCCCTGCTCATGGTCTACCTTTACCAGTATCCTGCATTAGCGGGAAGCCAGAAAGCCCAAGCACAACCGCTCGTCTGATTTGAATGGATGAAATGAATATAAATTGAAGACAGGCCACGCCCCTCGTCTTTCTGATATATCCTAAAAACCACCTTTAGTATTGTTAGCTTCCTTCGATTTTGATCGAAACGGGTGACATCACCCAATACTCTGGGAACGGTCGCTAGTTACTGTGTCGATCTTGATCCGTTCGTGCTTCTTCATTCATTGTTTGCTTTTTCCCAACTCAAAATCAACTTAACAAACCCGCCACCATGGCTCTTCAACTGCTGTTGCTGGCTGCGGGTGCTGGTTTGCTCTTCATCACCCTCCTCAGATATGCACGAAATGTTGTGTTTTCTCCATTAAACGTCTTCCCCGGTCCGGCAGTAGCACGAATCACAAATCTTTGGCGATTCCTGGATGTTTTCTCTGGCCATGCCCATTTGACTCACATCCAACTACACAAATCGTACGGATCTGCTGTGAGGATAGGACCCAATTTCATCATCCTTGATGAACCAGATTTGATTCCCGTCATCTATGGCATAGATGGTAAATATGCAAAGGTTGGTGGTTTTATTTACAATTTAGCTCTTACTGGAGGCCGTTGTTCGACATGGAAATAGAAATATATCAGGTTACTATTTTGGGTGCGATGTTTACAAAACTTCCTTTCGGTTTCTATAATTCTTAGGGTCCATTCTATGAAGTTGGTGACATCCAGGTCGGACGAAAAAAGTTCCCGAACCTATTCAGCTCCAGAGATGAACGCTGGCATACGGAGCAGCTTCGTCCCATCAAACGATGCTATGATATGAGCAACATATTGAAGTTTGAACCTACGATTGACCGGGTGATCTTGAAGTTTATTGATATCTTGATTAATCGGTTCGCTGCTGAGAAAGAGCGGACAGTCTGTGACCTCGGAAAATACTTGAGTTATTGTGGGTTGAAGTTCATAGAATGTCAGGCTCTTTTATCATATGTTGATCCAACTAACCCCCCAAACAGTCGCTTGGGATGCTGTGGCGGAGATCACATTCGGTGCGCCTTTGGGCTTCCTAGATGAAGGAGGCGATGTTCATGGTCTGCTTCGTGGCAGCCAAGAGAGTGGAAGATACCTTGCAAGAGTCAGTCGCTCTGAATCATATACATATTGTCAAGTGATCTTACCGGAAGGATATTAACTATATTTGTTTCAGTTTGGACAATTACCGACACTCGACAAAATATTGACCACCAACCCGTTTTATCAAACCGAATCCGCCTTTTCGCATCCAGTTCAATTTAGTATCCAGAAGATAGAGGAGCGCAGGGCTCCAGGATACCACCATGCCCAATCTGATCAGGAAGATTTCCTTGCTCATTTTCTAGAAATCCAGAAAGCGTCTGGCGAAGAGTTTGATATGGGTAAAATGTTGACGTGGCTGACCATCAACGTTGTTGCTGGAAGTGACACCACAGCCTCAGCGCTTAACACGATAATGTACCATCTTATCAAAAATCCAGTGCACATTGACTCTCTTCGACGTGAACTCAGCGAACTCAAGGATGCCACTTTCCCACTCCCCTATTCCAAGGCAAAAAGCTTACCATTTCTCGACGCTGTTATCAATGAGGGGTTTAGGATCCAGCCTTCAGTAGGATTAGCTCTCGAGCGTGTAGTTCCAGATGGCCCTGGCTTAGTCCTTCCAGACGGGCGAATCGTTCCCAGCGGTACTATTGTGGGAATGAATGCTCATGCTCTAGGCCGTCATCAGGGGATCTTTGGCGAAAATGCCGACTTTTTCGATCCCACCCGTTGGTTGCAGCGAGCCGGTGAAAACGCCGCCGACTTTAAAGCTAGATACTCCAGAATGAAGCAGTGTTCCTTAACCTTCGGTGCTGGAAGTCGAGGTTGTCTTGGGAAACACGTTAGCTATCTGGAAATATACAAGCTTGTGCCTTCTCTTGTTCAAGCTTTTCAGGTAAGTGGTGGTTTAACTATATTGAAAGATGCCTACTAACATGACAAAAATAGATGTCATTGGTGAACCCGAAGCAGAACTGTTTGGTTTTGAACGATTGGTTTTTATTTGCGGAGGGACTTCATACATATATTCGCCAAGCTTAGGATGCCTATTTTCCAGCCAGATCCTACCTAATTAATACCTTTCATCTCGATTCATGTCTCGAATCTTTGCGTCAATCTAATATGCGAATCGAACTTTTTCATTATAAATTCAATTTCAAATTGCGTCCTTCAAATCGAGGATTATTATTAGATATTTGTACATGCCGTAGTCGCCCATTTGGAAACAGAATTCTTGGATAATGAACTTTAGGCCAAATATGTGCCGGGTCACACGCGTTTGTCTAGCCTACAGCTAAGGGCGGGGTCAGAGATTCCACTTATGCAAACCGTCCCTTTCGAACCCTTCTTCCCTGTCAACCTGCCGCAACCTTGCAGATTTGAACTTGTTTGGTGATTATTCGTTTATAGCTGTGGAGATAGCGGCCGGGAAATGGGCCCATCCGTGGAGTCTCTCCACACCAAGTCGGTGGCACCATTAAGGCAGCGCCAATTTATAACAGAGTTCCCTGTATCAACTCAATACCGGTGACTATGATTACGAGTAATTAACGGTGAGATGGTTTCTCTGTCGTGTTTGGTCCTGGAATCTGTGTAGGATGTTCCACTGCCGGAGCAGTCTAGAAAGGCGGACATGCTGCCCGAGAAAAGAGGCAACTTTGTCCTCCGTAATTTGATTCTAAAAATCGGGTTTCCTCTATATCTAGTCGGATATATATGAATATTGGGTATATTGTTTTGATGTATTGCAGCGAGAGCGGCTGGTGTACTACGTACGTCAGCTAGAATATCTGTCCTAACCTCAAACGGTTCATAAAACAGATTTCCAATGCCTTCTCTAGCCTTGAGAAGACAATCCTGAAGCTTTGAAGAAATTATCTTCTAGCTGATGCATAACTTGACTATATTTTGCAACAGAATCTAGTGTTGTGGGTGAAGTGCCTTGTACAGGCAGTGAAAATAGGCCCCATGTAAAGCTAGTAGGTCTATATCCAAACCATGTCCGAATATGCCAAAAATGACTGCTTAAATCTTCATTTTGATGAACGGACTACTATTAGCATGGAGGAGGTAAAGAAGGCTTTAAGAAGTTTACATATTGGCATATAGATTGGAGCATGGGCTGTTCATTCTTATAAGCAAGAGAGAGGTTTTAAAATTAAATAAATGCTGTTGCTAAGTATATATGATATAGTAATGCTTTTGATACAGGAAGATGCTTGGTGAGGTTGGGTTTACTTGTGTGTGGATTCTGTTGTTGTTGACATTTCCTTTTTAGGCAGAAAATCCATCAACACCAAAAACCAACAAACCGCCCACCAGCCAATCTTCATTTTGCAGCTGTCTGCTCCTGCCCACAGCATCCTTGATTTGGCAATCAGCAAGTTCTGATATCCAATCTAGATGGGGTCTGGGTGAAAAATTTTATCATGGTAACTTACCCCTGATTCTGAATAGATGCAAGTGTTGTGATCCATTGTTTGTGCGTCGGATTCTCATTTCATCCTCGCTGACTAAATCAACATGAGATAGAAACAAAAGTCTATCTGTAGCCATTGTGAGGAGTTCTCTGCAGGTGTCAAGAGATGGCTACAGTCTCCTAAGCAGTGGTATCGTCGCGTCAGAAAGTCCAAGGGGGGAGTCAAAGAGGAGAAGAAGAAGAATCAGCTTCAGGTGAAGGTGAGAGAAATAAACAACTTCATGAGCACAAGAGACCATTGTTTTGATGTCTAAGTAGGGTATTGAACTAATCACATATCTTCAAACCAAAATGAAGAAGGTACATGGTATTCGCGGGACGCCCCCGAGAATCCCGATAATAAAGATTTCAACTCCATCGGAAACGGAATGGGAACTAGCAAGGAACAGGCAGGCTAGCTATTCAGAGGAACTTCAATTGCCAAAAGCACACAACAGAATGGAGTCGGATGGATCCATTTATTCAGAACGGCCAGCAAAGGAACTAAAATCTGGCTCCAGTGCTTCGTTGCCACGATCAGTCTCATATGCAGCCGGACTTGACGAAGATGAGATCCTGAAGTACCAGGCCTGGTTGGTATGCTCTATGCTAATATCCCACTCCATCGTGTCATTTATCAATCGGCTTCCCTTTTACTTATGTTTTATCTCATCTTATGTAGGACCACAAATGATTGCATGTGTGACCAGAGAGAGATCAACCCTTTTCTCCTTCTTCTTCTTCTTTTTTTGTATGGAGAGAGGGTCCTAGCTTGCTAGAGAGCATGGAGTATTGATAACTAGCTAGCTATTGTCGGAATGTTAGATTGTCAGATATGAGATATTCAAATATATTCTTTTTCATTCTTTCTCTCTCTGTTCTTTTCTCTCTCTGTTCATTTCTGAGTGTGTGTGGTGACACGTGACCGCCATGTGGGCGGGTGGACATGTGACGCGGTCACTCTTGGGCGGCGGAGCTAGTTTAGTTTAGTTTAGTTTAGCGTTACCAGCCGGAAGTGGACTGGGCCACCACTTCCTCCTCTTAATCTCGCTGTCTCTTCTCGTTCTTCAACCTCCGGCGCCGCCTCCACACACCTTCAATGCGCCGGTCTGCTACTTATCCTGAGCCAGCATCTTATCCAAAACGCTCACCACTCCCTAGTCCCTCTTTTTTACCATATTAAACCAGCCATACTCTACCGCATTATCGCCAGCAAATATCCCCCGCACCTACATTTACCCCACCAGACCAAGCGAACCAACCCTCTCCGCGAATTCCGCCGGTCAACCTGGTGAGTCGGCTATAGTGGCGTAGAATACGTTTAATTAGGTCACTTCCTGGACGTTGACAGGGCGTTGAGATCGCTTCCCAAACAAAAAATCGAGCAACGGTATTCTAAATCCATACCGTTCGTCCAAAATGAGCAGCCCAAAGCGGAGAATTGAGACCGATGTATGTTCCCTGCACCCTAGGCATATAAAGTACTCTGCATTTGCATTTATATTCTTTTAAAGGACAAATCTGGCTAAATACTCAACGTACTTTTTCTGTTGGAATGTTGGTATAGGTCATGAAGTAAGCTCTAATCCTTTCTATCCCCAATAGTCTGGATTACCTGCTGACCGTTCTTAGGATGTAATGCACCCCTTAATTTTCATGGGCATAAGCCTCATTTCCCTCCGAACCTGTTCTATTCGATACTTATACTGGAAACTTTAGGTTGATGAGTGACTATGAAGTTACGCTGGTAAACGATAACAGTAAGTCTACGATTTCCCATCGATAAACAAATTACAACCAGGTGATAGAAGAATAAAAAGAACGTGCTCTAACTGAACGATTTTATTTTACTATATATAGTGTTCGTTTCCCCCCTTTCCACCTCATGTTGATACCGATTTCACGACTCACACTCGAATAGGCAGGAATTTTACGTGCGATTTAAGGGACCAGAAGAGAGTATGTCTCAATTAGTGGCTGTGGCAGAGTGTTATTGTTTCCATCGGATACTAATACGAAGGACAGCTCCATTCGCCGGCGGAAATTGGAAAGTACACGTTGAACTACCCGATCAATATCCATACAAGAGCCCAAGCATAGGCTTTGTTAATCGAATATATCATCCTAATATTGACGAACTGTACGATTGCAGCCCCCTTATAAAATCCATTTCACGCCTGGCTAACTTGGGGTTGTCCAGATCCGGTTCCGTCTGCCTTGATGTCATCAACCAAACGTGGTCTCCCATGTACGATATGATCAATATATTCGAAGTCTTCCTTCCGCAGTTATTAAGATACCCAAACCCTGCCGATCCTCTAAATGGGGATGCTGCCGCCGTGTTACTCCGTGACTCAAAGAAATATGAAGCCAAAGTTAGAGGTATGTTTCCCGTTCAAACCCATATTTTCAGTTGTTCTTCTAATAATACGTACGTTATTTTTTTTAAATAGAATATGTCCTTAAATACGCGAGCAAAGATGCAACAGATGACGGCGGCGAGGACACTGAAGACGATGGCGAGATGAGCTCGGTTGGGAGCTACGAATCTGGCGGCGAAGAGCCAGTCGGTGAAATGGACGACTTGTGACGGATCTTAAATTTTTTTACTCGCCTTTTACCCTTGATTTTTTCATCCAATATTGAATTTTGGTATTATGCTCAGGTTATTCAATAGGACGGATTGTGTTTTTTCGGCGTTCGAGCGGGCCCAAACAAAGATCGATTTCCGGGCACCTGTATTTTTTTTGTCCCCTCTCAAATTCCCCCTATAGTTTTATCTTCGGTGAACGATGATATTCGCTGTTTTTATGTTTGCATGGAGTGGAGATAATCATCGGCTAGCTAGCTCACTATATAAATCAAATGCTTTTATTTAAATTCCTTCAGTTCCTTCGACAGGTGTATTTTATTTTATTGAATTTGCTAGTTTGGGTGTTTAGGCTAGTCTATCATACATCATTTCGAAAGCTCATCCTCGATGTTTCTTCACAGCTATACATATTCGCTCTGAATGGAATGGGGAGAAGGGGACAGTGCGTTTTGAAGAGACCAAAAGAAATGGAAAGGGAAATAAGGATATAGAGGAATATTTTTTGTGTTCTAAACTTGTTATTCGGGGTCGAATCCTTTTACCAAGTTGTCAATCTTAGCTGGGCCTGATATTGACAATAGCAAAAAGGAGTGGGAAAAAAAAATTCAAGTGGTATAAGGGCTTGCAATACTCGGAAAACGAGGGAAATCTATCCCAGACAAAAGGAAATCGTGAAGCAGTGAGCGAAAATGGATAGCAAACCGAGGATACGAAGAATGAGAACAGATTTGAAAACTTAACGAAGAGGTAGGATTATCGTCTGAGGGGATGTTTTTACTTTCGTTTTTCTTTTACTTTGTCTTGGTGAAATAAAACACGGACCGAGCCGTCATCGAACAACTAGAACTCCGAAAACGTCATCTCCATTGGATGATGATTGGTCGGTATCTGTAGTGGTTCGAGGCTTTTTCCCTTTTTTCGTGCTCATAACGACTTCGCCCCAATGTTTTGGTATGCCGGGGAGATCGATGTTCGGCTGGTCGGTTTTTCGATAGGCCACGAACCTCATCCCAGCGAAGTCACCGGGCACAGGGGAAATAGCGCGGTGTAAATCTTGTGAAGACGGGGATTGCGGGCCTTGTGATGGTTGGAATTGTTCTAAGGTTTGCGAATTTGCCTTGAGGGTTGCTTGGGTGACGGTTGCTTCAGAGCTGGGTATGCGAGAGGCTCGGGCGCTGCTTTGGGCGGAAGGGGGCGCACTGGGTATAGTTTGATGAGGCTGTAATGCCCATATATCCACCACCGAACTGTTCATACCACACGAAATGTTGATAAGTATAGCTAAATTGGGGAGGAAATGGGGGAAGGGTTACATGCGACTCACTCAGACGCTCGTTGGCAGATAGCTTCTAGGGCTTCACGTTCACGTTTCAAAGTCTCCAGTTCGGGACCCGGTGGTTGTGTTGGTTGTAGCGATCCATAGTTGAATCCGGATTGATAGAGATCCTCGTCTAATAGCCGTGAGGACTCGGACTAGAAAACAACGTAAAATGTCAACCTGTTAGTGGCGTGGAGCTGATAGTTCTTGTTTGTAAACGGCGTAACGGGTGACAAATGGAAGAAAGGGGGGATAGAAAGATAGAAAGATAGAGATGGAGATAGAAAGAGGAATAGCTATCATACATCATGGCTATCCCGCCCGCTCAGACACGATGAACAGGCGCCCATGGATTCCGGTTAAAACGCAAGCTGTTGGCTGGATGAGGGGGCTGGGGATTGTTGGATCGAGAGATTGCGAGAGTCACAACGGCTCATTGAGCTCACAGAGGGATAAGAATAGGGCATCTGCGGATGCAAGACGGGATAAATAAGAGGGGGATCTTCAATGATTGATTGATGCCTTGTTCTGCAATATTGTATTTTATTTTTATTCTTTTTTTTTTTTCAATAAGCTGCGACGATGCGCTGGCAGAGCAACATGGATTTTGAGGGAAACCTTGTAACTAACAAAAACAATTAAATTCTCCCTCCCCATGCCCTTTTCCGTGCTTGGCTTAAGTTGGATCCCTGCAAAGAATCAAGCCACAGCATGGTCTTTTTTTTGAGCCAGTCAAGAAAGAGATTCAAATCAAATGTGTCGATCAATCAAATTTTAAACCCAGGTCAATTCTCTGACTTATTTAAATATTCAAAGCAGGAATGCGGGTTATTCTCATCTAACAATAGCCATGTTCGAGCTTCCTAATGCGAAACGGTAACCAACCAACCAACCACTGGATTATGCTATCACTGATAGTTATTCACTAAAATTTTCTCCGATGTAGAGTGTGTCGCGGCGATCTCAATTCTCCAGCTATATCTCGAAGCCCCTCTCCCGTTGAAGATATCACTGCCGCATATGCGACATCGGTGTTTCAGAATTTATTCGCGCCGGCCAATACATCCGTCGAACCAATAGAATTGGAAGAGGACCATAACGATAAAGATGAACAGGCGGAGGAAGAGCAGGAATTCGAATTCCGTCTCTTTCGTTCAAATACTACGAAAAACAAGGGACAAGATGGCGACGGGGCGGCAGATGTTCAGAAGTTGAAAATAAGAATACGTTCTCCTACACCGAGTTTATATCCTGTTACGGGGGAGGGAAGGTTTACGGTTCCATTCCGTGGATGGGAGCACTATTTCTCTGATCCTCAGCTGGTGATTCGGGCGTTTGGTGGTTCTTTGATGGTACCAGCGGTAGACAGTCGGTGGAAGAATCGAGGGGAAGATGGCCAAAGCGCAGTAGAGGCGGATAGATTCAAGGATGTCGCTGTGGATGGACGGTTTATATTAGAACGAGCAGTTTCGACTCCATGGGTATGTTAAATTCTGTTCCACCACAAACCTCTTCTGGACCAAAAGCGGCGTGATTGATACTGATGCAATACTAAACGAGCAGACTGGTTCTCGCTTCCCCCTACGTGTCATTCACCTCCCAGCCTCCAAATTAAAACCATCTGCTGTTACAGGTTCGTCCTCCAGCGGTAAAACTGCTTCGTCTACGGTGCCGCTATCTTTATCCAAAAGGAGAAAGCCTGGGAAAAAGAAGCGGATTGCTCTACGTAAGGGACTGGTGGCAAAGCAAACAGCGGAGGAGGCGGATAAAAATAAAAGAATTCAGAGGAATCGAGAAAAGAAACTAAAACGAAGGCAGAAGGCAAAGGATGCTAAGGCGCTAACCTTGGAGAATACAGTTATCAGCGATATTTAAGAGACGATCGAAGATCACTCAAAACCCGAGATCAGAATTATGAGACAAGCTAACGCTACCTATATAAAAACGACTAAAGCGTAATTAAGTACGGAAATGTTGCAAGTAGACAGAGATATATAGCACACAGGGTATTCCAAGATCGCAAAAAAAAAGTTAAAACAAATAAATTAAAACCGTTCCTCCTATGATTGCCTCAATCCATGGGTAGACAGTGCTATCCAACCTACAATGAATGCAGGGGGGTTGGTTCAGGGCGTATCTAATGATAACACAAAAATGGAAATGGAAATCTGGGGTATAAGAACATGCACTTCACGAAACTAAACAGTTATATGTTTATTTGGTTCCAGCCGGGGTTTCGGTAGTAGTGGTGGTGGTGGCGGCCGGCACATCAGCCGAGGCTTCAGGGGTTGGGGCAGAGGCAGGTTCAGCTGGGGCATCGGTTGGCTTATCTGCTTCGGCAGTTGCTTCAGCCACGGTAGCTGTTGCGGCTGGTGCGGGTTCAGCAGCAGCGTCGACAGCTTTGGTGGTTTCCGTGGGCTGGTCTGAGGTCGTTGGGTCAGCTACGACGGGTTCTGTCTCGACGGCTTTGGTCTCAGTAGGGATAGCTGCTGGCACCGGTTCGGCAGCGGCAGGCTCTTCAGTAACAGGAGCAGGAGCAGGAACGGGAGCAGGAGTCACGGCCTTCTGTTCTTCTGGTGCTGGAGCCGATTGTGTAGCAGTGGCCGCTACAGTAGGTTCGGTGGTCTTTGTTTCGGTTTCAGCCTGCTTGGGTGGATCAGGGAGAGCTTTATCGGTATCTATCAGTATGAGAGTGGTTAGCAATGGGAAGCTAACTATGGTGGACCGCGATTAATCAACATGTAGTGTAAGAACATGCATACCTAGGATTTCCTTGGACTGCTCCTGGGACGTGGCCGGGGCTGGCTCTGGAGCTGCTGCTGGGTTGGTAGGAGCGGATTCTGGGGTAGCAGTGGTTTCAGGGGCAGCTGGCTGGTCGACAGCTTTGGTTACCTCCGGGGTAGTAGCTGGAGCTGGAGTTACAGCAGGAGCAGGAGCAGGAGTAGGAGCAGGAGTTGTTCCCTCGGTGGGCGCAGGCACAGGGGCAGCACCAGGGGCAGCTGCAGGAGTAGTCTCGCTCTGCTTGGACTCAGGTGCAGGTGCAGCGACAGCCTCGGTTTCTTCTGGCTTGGGAGCTTTGCTCTTGCGCCGGAAGAGGAACTTCTTGAGGCCTCGCTTCAGCTGGTCAAGCGCATCGGGAGCTAGATAGAGGGGAGGTCAGTTCAGATAAGAGAAACGAATATATAGTTAGATAGAGCTCTGTGGTACGTATGATCCACTGGTTGTACCATGGTGCAGGGGAACTTACGGACACCTGGCATCTTGGACGGTTAAAGAGGCGGTTAAGGGATGGTTAATATAGTTGGTTGGTGGTTCTTAGATGTGAGAGGAAGAAGAGGAAGAGAGAAGGAGAGAAAGAGAGGAAAGAGAGAAAGAGAGAAAGAGAGAAAGAGGAAGTGTGTTTATGAGTTGGTTGGTTGGACGAAAGAAGAAGGAACAGGAGACGCCGAAACGAAGAAAGGGGAAGGAAGGTCTCACCCTCTTTTTCGCTCTCTCCTTCGCGCCTTCCCTTTTCCCTTTTCCCTTTGCGGTTTGTTTATTTCAAAAGGGTGGGCGGTGGAGCACGGCAGTAGGCTACCACGGTAAGGCTTCACGTGATATCTCCCCGCTGATTAGGTAATCGAGTTAATCTTCGAAGCTTCATTCATCCCCAGCATGGGCAGGCACCTCTACGTGGTGCTGGGGATTAGTATCTAGACAG
>JANTQB010000199.1:0-17719 GCA_032988175.1 Myotisia sp. PD_48
GGCACCTTTGGGTTCATGGTTGAACAGAGGGCTGTACCATCGCGTAAACTTGACACAACTGAAGAAGCACTACAGCGAGTTGCTCACGTGAGGGCAACTAGTGGAGGAATGGCGAGGGTGAGGAAGGGTGAGGTCGAGGTGAGGAGGGTGAGACCAGAGGGTGAGGATAGAGCGGCGGGCGACTAGCCCTAGACCAAAGAGGGAAAACCACCAACTCGACGTAAGTAGTCAACTAGTCAACTAATAAACCAAAGAAGAACTCCCTTTGTGATAGTTGACTATTGTATGCTTTTTTTTTTGCTCATTTCAATAGTATTTTATTTATATTTTTGTTTAGAACGGGATGGCAGTCACCAAAGGGGGTTCCAAATCCCTCCAAACTAAAGACTCATCGTGGAGACGGAAGATTGACTATGTATATGTCACTTTCTTCATAACCCACATAGTCATCGTGTTGAGTATGTATATTTCTGAACTTCTTGTCATGACGTTACTCTCCTTCAATCTGTCGATAATTGGTTTTCATGAGATGAGTTCTTGAATTTGGGAGAGCGAGATGAAATCTGCAACGAATTACTCAATCACCGCCCCTTGATCCCAAAAACCGCGCATTAATTACATGGAATCCAGTCTACAGAGGGAAATGGATTAATTAACATGCTGATAAATTTTGGTGGGGGATTGTGTTGTTAGTCGTCGACATCGTACCATTATATCCCCCTGCTTTCAAACCGGCATTTCTTGACATGATCCGAAACTTTTATATCGACAATTACCAGGATAAATTTTTCATGGACCCTCCAGGTTGGTTCAGGGCATATATCATTATGGAGGCTGTGTACCATATACCGGCAAGCATAAAGATTTCTAGTGGTCTACTGAAGAGTATGGTTTCTTGATTCCTTGTTTCCCACGGGCATGATCTTCCGCTGGTATTCGGCTAAAATTCTACCAATAGATGACCCATTCGTGCCTGTCCATCTTCTGATTTGGTCGATACAATCCTTTATCACCACATTGACTTGTCTTGTGGAGGTGTGGAGTTGGGCTGATCGCACCCATGAGCAGAAAGTTAATATCTCTATGCTTTATGGGCCATACGTTTTGTTTGGTATGTTAAATTGATTCCGATGTTGACTTGACAGACTTGCTGCTTCGATGCTGCACTTTTTTCGTTCCGCAAAGGTTCCCGTTAATTTCCTTAGATACGGCTCATACGAGTTCTCTAACTTGTTTCATCACAAACTAACTAATCGTATTGCAGCTGGACTGGTAGGGTTGGACATGTATTACCGGCTGCGAGCTATGTTACTCAAGTCGAAACGAGATTGAAGCATTTGGCCCGTCAGCGCTGTCATGTATTAGCCCAATTTTAGCTGGGTGAACTAGCAATTTCAGTCCAGCGGTTTCACTCGGAGATGTTTTGTTTGGATGAGTGCGTTATCAGATGGAAATCTTCAGGGGCCCTGGCCTGATCTGTCCCCTGCAAGCCGCAAGCCGTGTGGGGGTAAAGCTCTGAAAATGATTTTAAATAAACCTTTCAAATAAACATTTTTGTTAAACAGTAAACTAGCTTGGTGAGTTGGTTAAAAATAGTTAAATGCTGAACTGAACGGTGCGTCATGTTAGTCACCTCTCGAACGGGGCATACACAAGCCTGGCCCGGCACACAATATCGATAAGATTTAAAATATTTAAATATTCGCTCGCGATTCCGTCCCCAGACACCTCTTAAAAGCAGAAAAAGAAAAGGAAAGGAAGAAAAAGAGCAACGCGGCGTGCATGGGGAGGAGGTATTCAACATAACTTATCTTGCAATGCGAGTTCAATACAATGGAGCGAAAGGGAGTCCAGGGCCTCTACTTCCAGTCGCAGCTACTGTTGCACAGAGTAAGCCATAGCCCACCCAATCTTTATTTCAAATTGTTTTGCCTTGAGAGTTATACCCAAAGCTGACTCGTTGTGATTGTTGAATTTCCAAAAGTATGACAGTTTCCGCTGCAAACCCCAGGTTTGCTTTCCCCCGCTGAAGAAGCGGCGGTTCTCGAGCTCGCCATTGACATCGACCGGACACCACCACAACTACCAGACGTTGCCAGATGGCCGAAGCGCCGGGTTGCCCGTTGGGCATAAAGCTAAGCAGAAAGAAGAGGATAAGGTTGGTGGTTGATGATACTTTCTTTCTCCATCTCGCTGGCTGATTGTTTCCACCCACTGGCAGGACTTTTACATGAACCTTCTCAGCTCTGCAGCAACCAAACGGGAGGCGAAACCATACCTTTCCCGATTCCAGCCTCATAATAAAACACCTATACCTATCCCAAAACCCCAAGAGGAGATTGAGTATACACCGCATGCGAAACAGCCAGTCTCAAATCTGAACACATCCGTATCGAAAATATCAGCTCGAGATCCTAAGCTCTGGCAGGTACTATCCGCGCTAGCTAGAGATAAAGATGCAACTCCAGAGCAGCTACATGTAGCATTGGTGAAATTGAAATGCCCGCAGCTGCTAGATGACAGGACGCTGTATGGAGTCGCGAGGACTTTGTCGCAACTCAATAGACTGGCTATGAGCTGCTGTGTTGTAGTCGATGTTGACCATGTGGAAGACCCTCAACAACGGAGGGAAATAACCACCGCACAAGCAGATAGACTTGCTGCCGCTATTGATACCGTTCATGGGGCAGATGCTCGGAGATTGGATTCCGCAATTTCCCTCACGGAATCAACGCATACTCCAGTCATCATGTCGAGAAATGCCCTGATCTCCCCACTCTACCGAGGCCAAATCGTGGTCATGGCTCCTACGGCTTATACGAATACTACTCAGCAAGCCGTGCCTCTTTCAGCCGACGATGTAATATTGGCACTGGCGAAGGAGCTTGCGAGTATTACATCCCCGATTACATTGGTTGGCGAGCCAACAAGTGCTACCCCGAATGTCGATAAGCCCCAACATAATATTTCCCTAGATAGGCTTATTATATTAGATCCCTTGGGCGGATTACCATCCTTAGGAAATGCGCCGCGAGAATCTCATGTTTTTGTCAACCTCGAGCAAGAATATGATGATATACGGGAAGAGATATTGCAAGGTATTAGGTCTAGTTCTTCAGAGTCTTCAGATACTGGCCCCTGGGGCCGGCGTCCACCTGTTTCTTCCTTTGGGAAAAGCAATCCGTTCTCTCGATTTGTCGAGGAAGAAGTTGCCTCCATTCCTCATGAAATACCAAACCCCCAAACACTTCAAGACCAAAATGGCCCACGACAGAAGCTAGAGGCACACCTCAATAATTTGAATCTACTTCAGAATACATTGTCATTCCTTCCTGCTTCCTCTTCGGGTCTTATTACCACACTCACTGACGCCGCTAATTTCGCGAACGAACGCAGCGATGTTTCATCACCTACGGTTGGGACCCGCCGCAAACGGAACCCTTTAATCCACAATCTTCTGACGGATAAACCCGTTCATTCCGCTTCTCTTCCCTTGGGGCGGCTTGGTGCAAATAACGGACATTCATCAGGTAACCTTCAATTGCTACATTCGACTTTCGTGAAGAAAGGGATGCCCTTGACTATGCTACCAGATCCTCGGGTGAGAGAGTGGGCCTTGACTAGTGATCGAGGGTCCCGTGTTAGGCTGAACGATCCACGTATCGATTTAGAACGGTTAGTCCATCTGATCGACGATTCCTTTGACAGAAAACTAGACGCCGAGCACTACATGAATCGTATTAGCGACCGACTTGCAGGGCTGATAATTGCTGGAGATTACGAAGGTGGTGCTATTTTAACATGGGAACTACCTCCAGGAATCCCTGACGACGGGAGCCCAGAGAGCATATCTCGAATGGTTCCTTACTTGGACAAATTTGCTGTCCTCAAGAGGAGCCAAGGGGCTGGGGGAGTAGCAGATATCGTGTTCAACGCGATGGTTCGGACTTGTTTCCCAAAAGGCGTGTGTTGGCGAAGTAGAAAGACCAATCCTGTGAATAAATGGTATTTTGAAAGATCGAGAGGCACATGGAAACTCCCTGGAACCAATTGGACTATGTTTTGGACAACTAACGGAGTACCTGAGAACGAGCAGCTGTTCAGCGATTATGAGGCTGTGTGTAGGTCGATCGAGCCTAGCTGGGCGGATAAAAAAAAGGAAGCAGATTGAGTTGATCTTTAATATTTTTAGATCCTGGCAAACTTTTATTTTGGTGTTTTTGAGCTCTAGATACTGCTGGTTGAATGCCATTTATTTATTTATCTACCCAAAAGTTTTATTGAGATGGCCTCCCACACATAGAAATCATTTATGCACAAGAAACCAAGCTTGCGGACTAAACATAATCGTTTGTTGGGTTAAGTGCAAGGGCCTAAGCAGGCAGGTATGTTAGTTGAGGAATGTAGCTAGAAATAGGGGCCTTGGCTAACCAGAGAGTAGGTGCCACCTAACTAAATACCTACCTACTAGTTAGGTTCTACCAAATACATAAAACAGGGAGTCAGGCAAGACTTCTCTATCCGCACTCTACAATCCACGACGATGATGAATCGCAACAACGATGCCAATATGTATAGAGTGCTGCTATCCGGTTTCCCACCTTTATACTACTTACAGCAAGGCCGATGACCGGGCCCTAGGCAAGGGAGTTCGCTTGACCCAATGCCCTCGATGTCGACGATTTGCAGACAAATATGTCGAGCACGACTTCGTAGTTCTCTTCATTGACCTTGTGTTAATAAAGCCTCAGGTAAAGCAATTTGGTTTCTAAAAAAGAATTGAATTGCCATTGAATATTTGCATGCTAATGCTTATGCGTGCCTGCTACAGGTATACAGGCATCTGCTCTTCAATCGACTGGGGCGAGATGATGACAAGTTCGATGTACGTGAAAGTTACAATCAGGAGTGCCTGTTTCCTATTCTTGATGGCTGATACTTTCGCGGTATACACTTCTAGCGTTCGATAATTCGTCTCGGAATTCTTATTCTTCTATTCGATGTCTACCTCTCTTGGGCGCGCCTTGAAAAATCGTCCGCAATCACGGCGTCTGCGCTTGCCAATACGCCGATAGTAATTCAATATGTCTTCTTTCTGACCTTAAACAGCCTTGCAACCTTGGCTCACCACCTTACAATCCGATTTTTGGCCTTCCGCCTGATTCCCCCATCCCTGAGTTCACCACCAACCGAAGCACAGACGATTCCGGATCTTTTAAAGCGCATCAACACCCTGCCCATAACCCCCCACAACTCCATCTCTTCACCCGCTGGATCGGTAAACAACTTGACCAATGTTGCTACCTTGAGTAGCGGATCATATAGCGAACCACCGCCTCCATTTCTCGATTCAGATATCTCGGGATCGATATCACCTCCCCCTCTCCGTAGGGCATCCACCGCACCTACTCAAATACAACCGATCCCGCCCCCTTCCCCAGCCAGCGCGAATGCGATCAGCACCGCGCTTCTTGTCAGCAGCTGTACAAAGCTTTTCCCAATACTTTTAGTTGTCTGGGGTATGGATGCTTCAGACTCTCCAGCATCACCGAATCCGGACGCAACAGCCATTGAATCAGTCAACGAGTCCCTTTTTTCTGCGCTGTCCTCATCGAGGGACCCGTTCGGGATTTTTTCTATGTCCTTGTCCCGGCTAGTGCTATCTATAACTAATACCCACCTTGTTTTGCTAAATAATATTGAGGCACTCTACATTCTACTGGACTGCGGATACGTTCGTGCTATAGGGATGACACTTGCAGGCCAGCTAGCAAGATGGCTTGTAGAACAATCTCTCTTGAAGCTTGCTGGGTTGTAACTGGCTAAGGCCATGCTGTGATGCCGTGATGCCGTGATACCTGCTAGCAATTTTTCTTTTCTTATTGCAAAGTTTCTAGATTTACCAATTGAAAGTCATAGTAGTTTTAACAAATCAGGAAAATCATTGCCATCTAATTCAGGACATAACACCGAAATAATATACAACTACACCGGTAGCGACAATGATATTATGTAGCAATGTAGGGACGGGACTGTCCTTATGAAGAAGCACATACTGGAAATATAATAAAGAAACGCGCTAGATTATCCCAAGAGCCCAAACACAAAAGAAAATAAACAAAGTCAACGCTTAATAGAGTTAAGGAGAATGAGTTTTATGTGAACGTAGATCGGATCTCCTTGGTTCAAATAGAGGATTTAATTGTGCGAGTAGGGTGATTGCTAGAATCCAACCAAAAGCCAGGGTCAGCATCTAATCCGGCGGGAACAATGAAGAGTAGTAGGATAGGAATAACCAACTTACCCCACATAAGGAAGCAAAGTGTGAATCCAAGTACCAGCGAGCTTCGCCATACACTATTGATAATTGTAGAAAACAAGGGGTTAGCGGATAATAGAAGAAGACGATGCAAGGCCGCACTGGAACGAAGACAGTTGTTTTGATATGTACATGAGGGAGGGCATTTGGCTCCCAAGCGTTACAAGGCGGCCAGCTTTGAGCCGGCCCTAGATATAGTGCAAGAGGGGCATCGTAGGATGGGAAGGGTAATGGATATCAGACGAACGTTCTAGTTGGTCCCTTTGGACTGAATACCCATGCAACCAGGTTTGCGAGGGCGACAAAGACAAATCCGATCAGCAGACTCCATCTGCGAGAGGAAAAAGAAAGATATTAGCCACTAGAAAAAGAAAGAGAGATGAGAAGGGACCATTGGAATAGAAAGTTACGTACCCATTCGCCATTCTGTAATGTTTATAGAGGTGTTCTGAGGGTTAAGAGGAAATCGTGCTGGTCTCGCTTTGAAGGGAAGACAGGAAGATCCCTTTATGTAATACCGCCGCGATGGATTTTAAGGAGATGATTTGATTTTATTACAGCTCTCGAGCTGGTTCATTAAGAGTCAGCTGCTTAACTTTTAACTGTTTAATTGTAATATCTGTTATGGTTGATTGACCAACTGCCTAACTTGGCTTAGTAAGCCGTTCCCAGCCATTTCTCCCTCCATCCAAACACGAACTTGAACTCGATATCAAGAACTAATATTAATAACAAGATATCTAACTGCAAATTCATAAGTTGGACATCGCAATTGGTTCGAAAAATGCTGTCATAACCCCTTCATGCACCTTTCCCGCGACAACCTTCAAGTTTTTATGTGCCACGCACTCAGTATCGTAGTATTCCATGTCCTCCATAGACGCGAATTCGGTCACGACAGCCACTGTGTAGCCTTGACGGCGCGGGTCATCGACTGTTGACCCAGCTCGAACGGAAAGAATATATGGTTTGCCGTCCTGGTGGCAATATGATGCAGTTTTAGATTAGCTAGCCATTTCTACTGCTCTAGCTTTCAAGAAAAGAACTTCTGCTACCTTCAATGCTTTTCGCTGCATACCGCTGTACACCTCTAGAAGCTGTTTTTGGCCCTC
The DNA here is from genome assembly GCA_032988175.1 of Myotisia sp. PD_48. Classification (NCBI taxonomy): domain Eukaryota; kingdom Fungi; phylum Ascomycota; class Eurotiomycetes; order Onygenales; genus Myotisia; species Myotisia sp. PD_48. Next base: position 7,432 of record JANTQB010000199.1, read on the forward strand.
CTCGCTGGGAATCTTGAATTGCGTTACCCGACAGATTGTCATGATGGATGCCGATTGCGGATCTTTCTTGTTTCCAGTACAGGTCGATGAGAGGAGGCTTGATATTGTGCGAATAACTATCTGCTCTGCGAACTAATTAACAGGACTGGAAGTCTCCATCTATATCAGATGGAGCACCTGTTTTATGTCCCTCTTGAGGCCCCAACTGCCTAGCTACCACTTCCGCTGCCCTCGCACGGTAATTCCGCCCTCAGCTTTTCTCCTCCGGCTCGGCGGTTATAGCCGGGGACTAACCTTTATCCGGATTGCGAGTGAGGTCATCGCAAGTACCCTATTAATAGGTCACATTTGTGTCGACTGGATGTACTCTGTAACTACTGAACTAGCTTGAAATGAACTGGTTTACATGCTATAACAATCGATAAATTCAGAGATCTGATACTGTTCATTTGGCTGGCAAACATCTGGTGTTCTTTCTGACACCTCTTATACCTACGCAACGCTCGCTTTCATGCTTCCATGCTTCCATCAAGCATGGTTTGCTGTAACCTACCAATATGCTTTCATTGTACCATGGCCAACAAAAACCTGCTACAGCCTGGCGCTCTGGCTTTGCAATGCTCACCATACCATACCGTCAAGTGCCGGAGAATCCTTCGACTAATCGCACTTTTATAATTGGCCTTCTCCTTTCGCTTTTAAAATGAGCAGCTGCCACCCCCACAACCCCCTCTGTCGGCCCATACGGTATTCGCTTTGCCTCCTCTCAATTGTTCAGTAAAGTACCAATGTCACTGTCTAGCAAGACGGTGCGACTAGTTCGTCTGCATGTCACTTTTACCTGTTCCTACTCCGTGGTTCGATCCGAATTTTGAATCGCAATTTGTAAAGATATCCGTTCCAGTACGCATCACTGGTATCGTTCTGCTCTCAGTAGCAATTTACAATTCAGTTGAACTTGTGGTCCTCATTCTTTTGTCATTCAAGAAATACAAGGGTCTATACTTTTGGAGTCTTCTGCTAGCTTCATCGGCTGGTGTGATGCTGCATTCCATAATGATGCTTCTTTTTTTCTACGTGCCTGTCGATCTCACAGCAATATTTACGTTATCAAGTATTGCGTGGTGGTTCATGGTCAGTGGGCAGTCGCTCGTTTTATACTCTCGCCTACATCTCGTCTTGCTTCCCCAACTCGTTATGCGACTTATTTTAGCCATGATCATCTTTGATGCAATTACGCTTCACATCACTGACACGGTAATTGGGATCGGCTTGCTTGCCCGGGGAGAACGACAAGGGGCTTTTCAACGGGGCTACCCTATTTTTGAAAAGATTCAGGTTACCGCGTTCACTGTACAAGAAGTTATCTTGTCGTCAGTGTATTTACGACAGGCCGGGGAGCTCCTACCGTTTCCTAAGAACCGCACTCGCCGTTTCTGGTTATACCAGGTTATCGCGATGAATGTTTCTTTTCTTCTTATGGATAGCATGCTTCTAGCCTTCGCTTATCTCAACCTTTGGATCATCCACGCCACCACGAAACCTTTGGTATACAGCCTTAAATTGAAAATGGAACTTTTGATTTTACGCCGTTTAGTCCACCTGTCGAAAAAATCTAGCGGGCAGGAAGTACCGGATTTCGTAGATCCGTCGCAACTTGCCCAGAACGATTTCACTCATGCGTATCCGTCGGAGGAAATCTCACGACGTCCCTCAATTGATTTCTCACAACGTCCTTCAATTGAATTCTCACCACGTCCCTCAATTGAGTTATCACGGTGGCCCTCGATCGAGCTATCACCAGGTCCCTCGGTTGAGCTATCACGGCGGCCCTCAATTTCCCCTGATCCAGCAAGCTCGTCCAGCATCCAACCACCGAGCCCTGTTGCGACCCGGGATGCAGACAGACGAGAGTGAGCTATTGTCCAGGTAATAGTCAATATATTGCCTAGTGTGTTTAAATACAAGGTAAAGACAATATATTATGTTTTCTTTCTGTAAACCTTCCTATTATATACGATCATCTCCTTCTTTTGCATAAAATATTTGGCTATTCGTTAGCGGCTAACACATCCCCCAAGTTGTTAAGATACAATGGTCTTGTGCCTTCGGTAGTTCGAAAAGCTTCCTCAAGAATAGCCAATCCTTCTTCCAGTTGTTCCTCAGTTATTATTATTGGAGGTGCGATCCGCAGACAGCTAGCAAAGCTGCCTAAATTTGCAAGCATTGCAGAAACCCCCAATTCTAGCGCACGGCTGGAAATCCGCTTTCCTAGCTCTCCGTCCGCCTGTTTAGTGGTCCGATCAACCACGATCTCAACTCCTGCCATCAATCCTCGCCCCCGTACCACACCCACGCAATCATATCGAGCCATGATACGGTTCAGCCCATCGTGGAGCATTTTTCCGAGAGCTGCCGCACGCTCAACGAGATTATCCCGTTGAATGATCTGGATAACCTTTAGCCCGACTGCCGCTGGAAGAGGATCATTCACATGGGTGGTTATGAACATGAATCCAGTCTTTTCGGCCTCGGCGGCTATGGCATTACTTGTTACCGTAGCGGACAGCGCAATCCCGTTCCCAAGGGTCTTGCTCAAAGTTAGAATATCAGGTACGACTCCATCGAGGTTTGAGGCGATGACCTCTCCGCATCTGCCCATGCCTGTCTGGGCTTCGTCAATGATTAGAAGCATTCCCCGCTTTCGGCAATGGGCTTTCATGGCTTTCATATACCCTTCTGGCAAGGGGATCATCCCGCCAGATGAAAGAACCGGCTCCATGATTACCGCCGCCAGAGAGCCACAAGATACCTTGTCGACGAGGGACCAGCCATAATCTAGTTCTGTTTTCCAATCATATGTCCCATCTGGGTAACGGAAGATCGAACGATAAGCGTCAGGGGCGGGAAGCATATGATTCCCAGGAATCTAGTTGTTTCAGCTATTAGCTGATATCCACGGCAATTACTGGACAACCACACAATCATATCATCGAATATGTATCTTAACACATACCAGAGGACCATGATTCTGTCTACCAGTGAAATACTGAGCGCTATTAGATCCACTGGTCATCCCATGCCAACTGGCACCCAACCCCACAATCTCAAACTTCCCTGTCACCATCTTCGCCAGCTTGATGGCACATTCGTTGCTCTCGCTTCCAGTGCTTAAGAATAATGCCTTGTCCAGTCCATGCGGCAAGAAACGGGTCAATTCCGCTCCTAACTGGATAACGGGTGGGGAGAGCATGCCACTATAAACGTGGTCGAGTGACATTGCGTGTTTGGTGATGGTTTCGACAATTTCAGGATGACCATGGCCAATCAAGCAAGACATTTGGCCGGAAGTCCAGTCCTGGATTTTTTTACCAGATGCTGTCCAAAAGTAGATGTTTTCGGTACGGGTGACAACATCGGTGATGAAATCGCAGCCATATTTCAAAAGAGACTTGTTTGCCTCCTTGAGAAGACAGTTGTTGTCGTCTTGGAGATGCATTGTTTCTTTTGGTTTAATATTGGATATCTGAAGATGATGGAGGGCCGGTTTCTGTGGGGTTTTCTTTTACAAATGGAAAAGATAAATATATAGAATAAAAATTACATTCTACCTCAGACTAAAGCCGGAATTAAATGGCCTTTTAATATTTCAAGTTTTTGATCTGTACCTCTACCCTTGTCTTTCATCCATCTATCCTCTAATCAGTAGTTTTTCAATGTATTGCCTGGCTCACCTCCCCGAAATCCAACTGGTCCAACTACACTAACTCCCTTTCCCGAACCTGTATCCATCTTGGGGATATCATATGTGGAGAGGTGAACCTTAGAAGAGAAAGTGTAGTCATTATTCATATTACTTGTTAGGTGGTTGAATACAACGCAATCGGAAAACAATGCCGACGTTGAGACTCCTCTACACCAACGAAAACACATCATATGATAGTTAGCTGGATTGTATCTAACCTATCACACTCTAGAGTTTCTCAGTCTTCTCCCCATCCCCTGGCTGGACCTCTAAAGGGCGTCATGGCAGTTTATCCACCTGCGCTTAGTCAGGATTTTTATGGATGGTTGCTCGCGATCGGTTTCCTCGTACAACAAAAGCCATCCACATCATGGAGCAGGTTTACCGGCATCCACAGCTGCTAGGGCACGAGAATGACAGCAAAGATTAATTTGGGCGGCGCCATTGTGGGAAGGAAATCCAGCCACATGATTCACATGGAGCATGGGAAGTTTAAAAATGCGGGAAGCTACTCCGTTGCTGGGATGGGAGCACAGAAGGGAGAGGAACATCTGCGGCCGTACTACCATTGAATACCTGCCAGGTAGTGCGGAATCCTCTAGAGCTTAAAAAAGTGTTTTATTTTTGTTTTTTTTTGAGAAGAGATAAGTAGAATATGGTAATACCGGTATTCAAATTTGTCATACAAGCAGGGAGTGAGATGTAGAGTATAACAATGCAATGTACAAATTCAGAGCTACCAAGAGAGCTGAAAACCAGTCAATTTATCCCATACATGAAGAGGAAGTTAGAACGGGGGAGAAACAGGAAGGGAAAAAAATACAAAACGGCCGCAGGCCGCTGGCACCGAACACAAAAATGAGAAGAATAGAAAAAATTTGTGTGAGATAAAACACCCTGTCCAAAGTTCGAAATGGCCTGTACACAAAACAAACCCATTTGCTAGACCTAATACGGCTTTAGCTTTCAAATCCGGATTTGACGGCGAGACCATATGTATTATCTATGCTTCTCTGCTCTTGCGGTAGTTTGCCTAATTTAATTTTTTTTTTGTTAGCAAGTTGATATCCTTCATTCTTTTTATGTGTGTTCGATAAGAATTACGTGCCTCTTGTTCAACCTGCAGGCCATCGACAATGGGGCCTAGCTCACTCAGAATCTCGTACGCCTTCTTGTGATATTCAAGTTGAGCAGCGATCAGATCCGCCAAGTTACGTAACGGTTCTGGTGTGTCAATCACCTATAAAGTCAAAAAAGTTAGCTGTGGAATGCGGGGAAAGAAGGTAGGTTGGAGAAGAATGGGGGTATTATGGTATATACATTTTTCATAACACCAACTGCCTCCTCGGTTTGTCCAACAAATTCGTCTTCTGCCTGCTCAATCTCCGCACGAGCATCCTCGCTCAAGTGGTCTACGTCACCCTTTCCTGCGCCCTTGGCTGCCTTGGTGGAATCTAGAATCAACCTGGCATTTTCGACATTCTTGCGTGCCTTAGTAGCGAACATAAGGTTCGTATTGAGAGTCGTATTCCAGCCTGCAAGGAAGCGAGATTGGATCTGAGCATCCTGGGCCAGACGTGCTTCTCCAATTTTCTCAGAAGCAAGCGCAAACTTCTCCAATCCGACAGCCAAGGGATCCTCACCACCACTAGTATTGGCCTGGGCGATAGTTTGAGAGCTGGTTAGAGAAGCCCGGGCCATTGCATGACTGAATGTCTTCGGCTGGGGTTTTGCAGAAGGAGGAGCGGTCAAGGCCGCCTGGGCCTCTGCCGGAGTGGTGGCATGAGAGATAAGCTGGACTTTCTCGCTGATGGTTCGTCCCAGGTCGTTGAAGGATTCGCGGATATTGGGAGGATAGTCGTACGCCTCGTTCGAGTATTGTGATCTATTGTTTATATTTATTTCATATTATTATTTATGATTTTGTTTTTTTCGGAAGCGGGCTGGTAAGCACATACGTCACTTGAAGAAGTGTTTGGTGGACGGCCTTGAGCGCATCGACGCGCTTCTCTAGCTCAATATAGTCATGTGGAAGTTGGGTCTGAAGGAGAGAAAGAGAGGCGAACATGTCAATCTACCGATTTATCCGCTTGTTGTGTTCATGTTGAATGTTTACCTTTTCGTCAGCTGTGCCCAGCTGCTCCTTGACATACTGTTGTGTTCGAGCCGCAAACGGAGTAAAAGACGCACTACAAAGTATCAAAGAAAGTTAGTGACAGTTGAAACAAAAAGGACACTTGAGCCGAATATTCGGTCACACTCTCCCGATTGGTTAGGAATAAAGCTCTCTAGCAAGGAGGATGGATGCGCACGGAGAGAGATACCTCAAGTTCTTCCCAAAGGCCTGGAATTTATCCATGACAATGACGTCCAACGCTTTCAGAGTATAGCTCAAAGTCCGTTGAGATGAGTTTCTAGCTTAATATTCAGGGAAACAGCTGTCGCTTCTTCTGTTTTGTCTGCTAATCTGTCGTTATTGTTGGTGTTTGACTCGAGAGGGAGGATTGGCCGCGCAGCTCCAGCATGTGTAAGGCTTACTAATCCATGCATCAACTTCACCTCTCTTGACTCCAGTGGAACAACTGAGTAACGAGTATGGCGGCCACGATATAATTGATCAAGTTCATATCGTAAACTAAATATCAAGCTAAATACATTTGCTTTAATGTAGCGGACCAGAGACGAAGCCAACATGTTCACACCACACTGTTGAATCCCAGCACTTTGGTGGGAATTGATCACCATCCCACATGGAAACCTTTGCCAAAGACCCATACACCGGATCGGTTTTATTTTGAAAGGCAAAAGCCCAAGCATAATTAGGAAGATAATGCATGAAATATCGGCGACTAAATTGCCCAGGTTGCCGTTCTGGTCCTGGTTCTCCCGCGATGGTGTACTTCAGGTCCCAGGTATCCTTCTCGACATAAATTTTGCCTCCGTTGACCTATCAATGATGGCCATCTCATCCATTAGCTAACTAAACAATGTAGTGCTATGGATAAAAATGATATCCTTCCTTAACTCACAAGGTTTAACGTATCGACGTCTTGCTCATAGTTTTCGAGAATCATCTCGGTACACCCCAATTTCTTGTAATTGCAGACGGTTTCTTCGGTGCCTGGTACCTCAAACCAGACCTGACCGTGAAGCAGTTTTGGCCTCTGGTATTTGAAACCCAGAGAGTAGGTGGTATTATACTTTGCTTCGGTCACATATAGAAGGCAGCCGATCAAAACTGCAAAGACGGCAGCACGAGACTGGGTTGCAGAAGGCATATTCCGATGGAGAGGGATTTTGATAAATATCAGAAGGCTAAGAAAGGTATACTGCTGAACGGTATTTATTTCTCCAGCTACTCTTTTCTCATCCATCTGTTCCTTCTCCCGACTTTATAAGAATTTGCTTCGGAGACTTATTCTCTCAACTCTCCCTGCACATTGACTATGTATGGCCAGGGGATATATCCATTGCAACGCCATTCATACCAAGATGCCAGCAATTTTAAGGGTGTTTAAACCTTTCTTTATCAACTTGTCATCAATTCGTAAACATGTTTTGGATGATGTGGTCGTGAACGTGCAAACTTTCTTTCCAACTTGATCTACTTCTTATCCCCCCTTCTGTGTCCCGAATACCTGCCCGAAGGACGGCCCAAGGTCTCATCTGCCGATACCGAACCCTATATTCTCTATCCCGGAACCATATTGACAGGCGTCAAGACGGAGGGCAGCAGCCTCTATTCATGGCGATTGTTCATACAAGCCAATACAGTAGCCGTACCAAAGCCGGTCCATGGCTAGTTATCACCCTCTTCCTATCCCTGGAGTCAACAAGAAATTCCAGTTCTAGCAATATCGAGGTGAATCAATGCGTTATTCATCCCATAGAGGCGTGGAAGGGGCCAAGTTTGGATGTGTGTAACCCCGCAGTGAATATAGATAAGAGAGGGGTGGATCGAGATGTTTTTCTGCATACGGCGACTTTTTTTTCGGATCATAATATACATACCCTTGTTCGAAATATTCTCGCTCGGCTGAAAGCCAGGGCATGCAAGATGCCTGTCCCTTGACGGTTTTACTTGACAAAAAGAACGTAATACCTGTACATGCAGCAATTATACAGATTCTCCTTTCGGCCGTCCAAGCTGGTGAAATATATGAGAGGGTTAAGCCGGTTAGAACCAAGGTCGGTGTCATTAAAAATTAAGATATTGTTTGGGATCATTTGGGCCACCATGTAGTAATTTGGTAAACCTGTTGAAAGGAGGTAACATTAGAGTTGGATAACGAGTAACTGCTAGGTACCTAGGGGTAGTTATCTAAATAACTTTATCTGGGGTATAAATTTGCTACATATATTATAACTTGATAGAATATTTAGACATTAAAATTTTCCATATTAGCTCTATATATCCCGAAGTATTTATTATATAGTGTTATATTAAGTGAAAAACAAATGCGATCACAGATCCAGCATAGCAAATCAAAATATCCTAATAATGCACACAGCCAATTTGTACAGAAACAACTGAAAAGCAAGCCAAATATACTGAAGTCAACTTAAATTTGTGCAAAAGAAATAGAAATAAAACAACAACACAATCATTATAATAAGGGCAAATAAAAACAAGAACGGCGAATAACAATTAACAGGTAGCACTTTTTTTTCTTTTTTTTAGCAACTTTCGAGCTCTTCATGAGAAGGAAGCTGGAATTCAAGTAAGGGTCATCATCAAGGCACGAATCAAACGAGGGCTTGGACCTAGAGGGTAATATCGTTAGCATTGTTGTACTAGCCGGAATGAAGAGGGGGATGGATGAAAGTACTTACCTTTATAATCCTTTTTCACTTCTGTGACTTGTGCTGGGGCTGGCGGAGGAGTTGACTCTCGTCCTCGTAGTCGCCGCTTTTCTTCTCGTAATGCCTGGATCTCAGCCTCGATTTCACGATCGGTTCTCTGGCGATATCGAGGCTGTATGACGTCGTTCACGAGATCCTCTGGTGCGATGAATCGGATAGGAGATGAACGACGCCGAGGCCGGGTGACGAGGGCCGAAGATGGTGGCGGTTGTGGTCGCGGTCGGCTGACGTTTCTTGGTCTTGAGATCGAACGATGTCTTTCGACAGCCAGGCTGGATCCCTTTGTACCAACAAGGATATGCTCCTTCTCTCGTACTGTCGACCTTTCTCGTACTCTCGAGGTTTCTCGCGCTCTTGATTTTTGTACTATTGCTTCTAAAATGTTGTATATTAGTACACTGTTCACAACTCAAGCAGTTTTCCTCTCTCTTTTTTTTTTCACTTACCTTCATCCTGGTCCTTGAAGATTTCGCTCTGTTGGATGATTGAGTGGATATGCTCTTGCGACAGAGCCCTGAGGACCAGAATCGCTTCCCCTTCGTCTTCATACGGGTAGGCAAGGTGCTGAAGAATGCGAGGATGTAGCAGAGTCTTTGGAATCCTAGTTTTCCCTCGTCGTGATCCTGGTGCCTCAACTTTTTCCCGAACGATCTCTTCGTGTAACCTCATCGATGTGCGCCTACCACGCGGAGTCTCGCTTCGGTCTCGAGTCCGATCTCGCATGACTCGGAATTCTTCATCGCCATAGTAGTCTGGTTCAGCGACGCGCACATCGTCCAGGTTCCGGCGAGGACCACGGCTCACACTCTGTTTCCTTGGGGGAGTCTGAGCGTAGACGGGAGTGATGGGTGGACCGTAATCCTGATGGTCGTATCTGCGGTAGTCGTGGGTGCGCCGGTGAGCAGCAAGGTCGAAAGTATCTAATGATGATTGACGGCGGAGAAGAGTCGGGCGCTTGGGAAGATCTGCAAATCTAGGACGACCAGGGGACTTGGCTCTGATATCTTCACGCAAATTTGGGCTAGTAGAAGACTCTGAGTCAGTGTCATGGCGCAAGACCATGGCTCCCCGCAGGGTCTCCCGGCGACGCTCCTCATCATCTGCGAAATGGAAGCTTCGTCTCGGAGCTCGATCGGGCTCTCGTCCTCTGAAAGGAAGGGTGGTGGTCTGTTCGCGGCGTGAGGAAGTTTCGTTGAAGAACCTTTCTGTGTCCCATCGATCTCCGCCGACCGAAGCAGTCCTCGTCGCGGGGTGAGGTTCCTGAAAACGGGACATAGTTTTAGATCTCACTGGCTTTTCGCCAGCACTGTCCTCGGTGCTTTAGTTCGAGCAAACAAATAAACAAATAAATCAAAATAGAACCAAACAAAATGAAATAAAATAAGCGGATCTGACTTGGCTGCAATCCGTGGTAAGAGAGTAGAAATTATTGCTTCAGTTGGTCACTGATAAACCTAAAAAAAAATGTTGTAGATAATGGAGTTGGTGGGATGCGGCTGCGGCTGGAAACGTAGCGAGGGTGGGGGGAAGAACAGAAATAATAATAATGATACAGAAATATGATTAAAAAAAAAAAAAAAAAAAAGAGAAAAAAAAAGAAAAAAAAAAGGGAATATTAAAAGGAAGATGAAGGGGGATATGTATTAAAGGTGGAGGAACGAAGGGGAGAAAGAGGAAAAA